>JASVER010000054.1:340968-443382 GCA_030449065.1 Oceanodroma leucorhoa | reverse complement strand
AGTTTTAGGGCAGAATCTGAAAAAGAATCCAGATGGGAAATTTAGCAAGGCAGAATGTAATTATCCAAACTGGACTTTCATCAGGACACCAGGGCTGGCATCACTGTTCTTCTGCAAAAAGCAGTGGAATCTCTAAAGACCAAAAGTGGTATAAAAAATGGTTTTACTCAGCATCTGCCATGCAAGTGTTCTCCCATGTTCTCCTGGTGCATCAGCCTCAGGGCAACTCAGAGAAAACTGTGCTTGAGCCACCTATTGAATTACCTGTGAAACTGGATGAAATATCACCAAAAGAAATACAGGATAATTAATGTGAAGAAAATCAGCCACAACTCTTTCAATTCATTTTTCTTAAGCTGTCAGTTTAAGGAATACAAGGAATGCCGTCAGTAAGCATGGTCATAGAGAGTTCAAGACTCCTACGCATTCTGCAGAAGGATATTTGCACAAACTTTCACACTATATTTACAAGTCATTCTTTATAAGATTTTCAGGCATCCAAATAAGGAATAGAAACAATTCCATACAGTTTATGTAATCATGAGCTACTRGTAGTGAAATCTTACTGAAGGCGAATATACTGACATCTGTTGACATAAGTTGATCAAACAGTTCTCAACAACCAGATTTCTAAAAATCAAAGTCTACTTGTGGGTAGTTTACAAGTAGGAAAAGGTCATGTTTTGTTGATAAATGATTCATTATACGTAGTCTGCTCARTATAGATCATTCACTCCATTAATAAACAGCACAGATGGCAATCTAATATTTTTAAACCTCCTTTTATATTCACCCTTTCAGACTCTAGCTTTGATTTCAAAGTTTCAGGAGTCTTCCTAGCTATGTTATTGAAAAGGTGCCCAATGTTAAAAACACACCTCATTTTCTCAAACCTAAGTCCTCCACCRTCTGCAGTGTTCCACATAGTTCTCTCAGTAAAAAAAAAGCTGATGAATTAGTCAAAGAAGAAGCAAGTTCCAAATCCAAGGATTCAAACACCCTTCCTCTAGCTCCATTGAATTTAATCCCCAGGATCTGGTCTTGATCATGCAATCTAATTAGAGCTCATACACTATCACAGAATCAAAGAGTGCCTTGGGTATGTGCTATTTCATTGCATTTAAGGTTTGATTCTGCAGCACTGAAGGCTACAGAAACACTTCCTTTGACATCTACAAAGACTGTACAAGGCCATGGTGCTCTATAAGTAGAAGATAGGTTTAAACTTACATCCAAAAATACAGTAGAGCCATATTTTTTTGTAAGAAACACCACTTACTGAGAGAGCAGCTGTGTACTGCACCAGATCAAGTTTGAGTGGTTTAAGAAGCCACCCCATGTAGAGCCCATTACAGTAATCTAATTTTGATGGATRAAATCCAAGCATACATGGTCTCCTGGTGATTTTCTGCCCCAAAAATATTTAAATAGAATGAAAGAATTACAGTATTAAACAAATTTCCTTTTTGATATTCAATAGACATTGAAATAGGAAACTCTTAAGTGCGTGGCAGAGCCCTTATACTTTAAGTAAGTGGTACAGTGTATACGYGAAAGCAGYTCACCACTGGCGAGATTTATCAAAGTTATTYTTAATAGCCACTCTGAGTGCTTTGYCTTCATGAMGTACTGGCCTTTTTCTACCTTATAATCAGCATTTATGGATGTCACATCACTCTGTGACCACTACTGTACTACTTCTGTGCTCTGCATGTMCCATTTGCACAAAGGGCCAATGGAGTTTGCTCTTTTGCTTCTTTTCTCTGACGAAACTGGGCAATTGTATGAAATATTCTCCATAACACAAAGCAAGTCTTATTACCAGCTTTGCACTCAGAAAAGGACACTTCATGTTAATGACTCCAAGATGCTTTCCAGTAGGTATTTCATCACAGGAAAATAGTATTGGAACAATATACAGAGAAGCTAGCATGAGGAGGTTACGACGCAGCAAGACTAGAATTGCTCCTTCCTTCCCTCAGGTACAAGCAGTCAGAAATAATYTTGAGGATTTCAAGAACTGTGAGTGATTTTTCCTGCCATTTTCTCTTTAAAAGATAGGCGCACCCAAAGAAAAAGGTGGGTTTTTTTTTTCAGTGATCTTTCTCCATATATGGTGGTTGCCATGTTAGTTCATACTTAGAGCCAGGTTTTGCCAGYCATTTTTATTCCACTAAAATTGATATCACAGATTACACCCAGACTAGCAAATCACATCATCAATTCAAAAYCCCCTGAATCTCTAGCAGAGTTTCAGTCTTATTTTGACAAGACACCCAAACATTCACCAGTACTTCAACAGTTACCCTTTCTGAGCCTCGGCTTCTCTGTTAAGGAAATCTGCCTGAAAGAACATTATACCTTAGCATCTGTCACAACCATCAGAGGATCAAGACTTGACATTGGCGAGTTTTGTTTATGTATCTGTAGTTACAGATGAATTATATTTTGCAGGGATAACAGAAACATAATACCATGAAGCAGAGTTATTTTAAATCTGTGTGAGAAAACCAAAAGAAGAAAGAAGCTAAAAAAAGAATCCTGGAGTTCATATATGGTTTTGATACCATTTATCTTGGATATGTCTTGGAACAAATCTGGAGTTGTCCTTCTGGTCTTTTCAATTTGCATTTTTTAACTAATAAGGATCACGTTCCTTTTTTCTTTGTAAAATTGTCATGTGTGACCTCACCCAAAAACTGTAATGTGCAAAACATCAAGCATTTACACAGTAAAAATAATTGCAGTTATTACCATATAATACTGTAAAGGAAAACTAAAAGTTAAGGCAAGATTTTATAAAACTRCTATCTACAACGCATGGACAAACAACAGTTTTCTCAAAGGTTCTACTGAAACCAAAAATCTTATCTCTAGCTCATAGTTCCAYCACTGAAGAAGGCGTCTACTCTATTGCAGGTACTATGGTCCCTGAATGGAGATCTTATAATAAAATATTTTTTCATGTCATAAAAATAATTATATGACAGCTAAATTTTTATATGTGCATGTGTGGAAGATTACATTTATTTTGTAGTACTACATAAACTTGAATAAACTAACTGAGAAATTTACCCTTTAAATTCTTACATAACATTGCTTTCATTGGCATATGTCAATAAACATAAAATTCTCCAATGGAAGCAAGTGAACTTGAAAGGTAATCAGAAATGAAAACTGTAYCTGCATTTTACATATGTTGGAATTCTGAGAACTAATGATGAATGAATACTACTACTAATAATCTCTTCTAATTTCAGAGCAGCTTTTAAAATGTGTTCCCTTCGTATATCTTCATGATTCTAGTTTGTTTTCTGGAATAAWCATTTTAACAACATATTTTATTGAAATGAATATTTATTGAAATAATGAATAGTAGGCCAGAAATATATCCAGCAGTTTTTAAGTGCAAGTTCATCTGAAAACAAAAAATTCTTTCCTTGACTGGGTATTTGTATCTCAAGCTATATGACCAAACAGAAACACCTGGATTATATCAACCATTCTACTTGAAAATAAACTAAAGCACAATTTGGAATCATTATTCAGTGACAATATTTAYAGAAGAAAATAATAGCATATTTTTTCACAAACTGAAGAAGATGTAGTATTCATCAAATACAGTTCAAAAYCAATAGATAAATTATTCACAAGGTAGTAATGAATGATGCTTACCACATAAATTCTTATAGAAACAATAAAACCTTAGTTTTTTAACAAAGTYCTATATAATTTCCTGCCTCCAAACCAACCTCTCCCTTCAACTACTTGTCCTAACCAAAACAGTTTCTACCCCAGATGGAAGACAGAGATTGCAAGTCCACTAGGGTTTATGCTGTACTGACCACTGTTTGTAAATAATATCAGACACAGAAGTGATAAGTATGATCTCCAAATAAGCATAGCTGTATATTCTCCAAAACCATTTTAAATCAAATATCTTGATTAATGTGACTAGAACAGGCTTAAACATAACCCTCTCTGACATCACTGTGAGACTTTGCTGATGTCAATGGGTGTTGCTTAAGAGAACACTGGCACAAGAAATCAAGTACTTAAAACCAACCACAACAATAAAGTCATATGAATATAATATTTAAATGAGCCTAAGTGACTCAACAACCTAGAGTAGCTTCTAAAAAAGTATATAAAYATTTAGGACTATGAGTATATTCAAAACAGACTTTGGATTGTAGCTTATATTTGAGTCATGAATAAACAGTTCTTACAYAGTTAGGAACTTTTGAAAATAATTACTTACATTGCTAATTGAAATGGTATCTTACACCATTAGTGTTGGATAATAAAAGTATGAGAGCATTTGGGAGTATAATAGAAACTTTCATACATCAAGAAGAATTATATCATGTTTCACTTCCRTTATTCTCATCCTCTTAAATTTAAGATTCAGGGCCAGTTTCTTAGCAGGTAGGATTCACCATAATAGTACTCAACTCAACATAGCCACAACAGTCTGACTATGTTGTGAGTCCAGTGACAGACCGTTCTAAAAACATCACTTTGCTAGCCACTGCTGTAAATAAACCTCTCACTGTGATGTATATGGGTATAAAAGTCTAGTAAGTGACAATATATTTAGTTGGCAAATATTCAACAAAAACTCACTCTACAAGATAAGGAAGTGCTTATCCCATTCCCTAAAATTGACTATTCCCCTGTAAGCAGAAGCACCTAATACTGGTGTAGTCAAGTGATTAGGAAAGTCCACACCACCATCTGATCACTCTCAGAGAAGACATGAGACCTAACAGTTAGTAGGCTGATCCAATTTGACTTTCTTACCTTAAATGCTCAAAAATATAACTGCMTTTCCCACAAGAGCAATCCATGCAATTACATAGCAAATGCAAAGATTAGAGSACTGAATTCAGTGAGAAGTAATAACAAAACACTATGTGATGAAGTTGTATCACTAGCTCTTTAATGAAGAATATTTTGTTCCCTACTGAATATTTTTARTGTATGAAGTGAGGTGCAGGTCAGATGCAGACAATGCTAACCACTTCAGTGAAGGAAGTATAACCTACATCCATATTCATCATGTAAAGAAAATGCTATTTCATGTTGGGTTGCAAGAATATCCATAAAAAGAACCACAGCAAAGAGCAGAGAGAATAAGAGTAACTGCCCTCATTTAGTAGCCCATACCTATACTATCGAAGTCACAGGGGAGAATAATTAAATTTAATAGAAACCACCCATGATTTGAAGCTGCCCTCATTTTAGGAATGCAAGGGCAAGGAATTCACTGCACAGTTCAACTTCAATTATCCAAATTATTTAGTGTCCCATGGTAATCAGATACAAGTGCTTGTATCATGTTAGAAGTAACATTTTTTGGGAAACATACACAGTATATAGAAATATATATGTCATGGAAGGATGACAGATTAGAGAAGCTTTGAYGCTCAGCACATCTGAATTGGGTAGAAAACTTCATAACAAGAGTATTGTAATAGATTCAGTTCTGAAAATGAAGATATGGATTAAACTAGTGGGTTTTTATCAAGCATTTATAGGGCATTCACTTCTGTGTAACAATAAATACTGCCATTGTGTTTCCAAAATTGCTTCAGATAGCATGAAGAGGTCAACRTGCAAGTGAGATGTGATGCATAGTGTTGCCCAGAAGGAAGAAAGTAAGGAGAAGGAGCATTGGGCTGACCTGCATGCCTTTTGACAGTTTACTATTTCTGCCCCTCAAAGACGTGACAGTTAAAATCTGATAACTCCATTTTTATTTCAGCACTGGACAGTCTCTCAGATCTCTTTTGTTCTTTGGTTTAACAGCAGTCTGATCCATAYGTGTATCCAAATCTTTTAAATATTTTTTATGGCATTCATTCACAAGCTCKCTAGAAGCTGTCAACCTGCATGGCTGCTAGCTTCCCAGTCATCAACAAAYCCAGCCTTTTCAGAACAACTTCTATCATAAACATTGCATCCCAAAGTGGAACAAACAAAAATTAGTGGTGACTATGTTTTACAAACAGAAGAAAATTCTACAGATTATTTATTTAAAATTCTGGGAAAGTACTGCTTATGCAGAAYGGGGATACTAATAGTAGACAATCACCCTTACTATTTCAAACTATTGCAAGAGTGCGATAGTGAAAACACTGATTTGCACAACATCCTTCCTTGCACAGCTTGGTCATCCTAAGAGAATAGGCTTAATGTTACTAAAAAAAAAAAAAGAAGGAATCTGCTAAAGATTGCTTCATAACTTACAGATCAACACATGGTTTGACTGACAATTTTCAAAAAGGTTTGGCAGAAAGTAATAGGTGGGGAGGATTACTGAARTACTGACATCTTGTAATAAAGTTGCCATCTTCTAAAAGTTTCGTCTCTACAAAGATGACAGTCATCATATAATTTAACTCTAAATAGTATCCTTGAAAGCTCCTTTAATATTAAGATACAGAAAACTGTCCAAGAAATCTGTAATAAAAAAGGAAAATGTAGGTGGAACAACAAAAGATGAATTACGATAGACCTGCAAAAGTGCAACCGATATTAAATATTTTTCTGTTCATGTATGAAGCAATTCAGGAAGAAAATGGAAAATAACAACACACAGTACATTTATCATGTTCATACGTATTTGAAACAAAGACCATAAGCAATGCTGGATAATAGCATGAGAAAATAAAAAGCAASATATAAATCTATAGGAAGTGTAGAAAAGAATAGAAGGTAACTTATCTGCATCTGCTGCAATATCAGAYGATTTCTAAATAAAAAGAGTAAAAAAAAAATGTAGACATTCAGGAAAAGTGTGATGTGTAACCCATTGAAATACCACATAAATGTTGACTAGCTGTATGAGAAAAACAGGTATGCTAAGAAAAACTACTCAGAAAAAAAGAAAAATCTTTTTTCACTTATTAAGAGTASTGTTTAATCTCATGCATTTATAACAATGGATTAGTATCTACTATTATAATAGCCTGTAAAATGAAATTTAATCAAATGAAATTCATGTATACTCGTATTGATATATTAATACTAAATACAAAGTAATAACACTCTAGTTATATGTTAGTAAATTATACTTTAGTAAAACAAACATGATAAAAAAAATCCAGAAAGACTGTATTACTATCTATCTATATTTTTTAAACAGGTTTTTATTATAGCACATTGAACATTTGTTGCTGCGGTGCACCTTGAAGTCTACAAAGCTTCAGGATGATCAATGGTTGTGTCTTACTACTGTGCAAAGATTTGACATACTTTTTTCCACTACCTTGCACCTTTCAGCACCAGTTATCTGCATTTTTGCACTATTCCATCTGAAAGTATTGAAAAAATGAGAACACATCTACCAAGGAGAAGAGCAGAATCTAGATCATCTGGATCAAAAGCCAAGCACAACGTTTTGTCTTCTGATACCAGGTCTAAAGGGTAACTTATGTTCCTCTATCGCTTCAGAGTTCTCAGCAAAAAAGAATTTAGTGTATGCAAACTGGCAAACGGACRTCACATAAGTCCATTTAACTTAGTTATACTATTATTAGTTCCTTCATTAATGAAATCATTATTATTTTTATTATGCCTGCCTTAAAGGCTTGATTTATTTAAAAAAAATACAAAAATATGCTAAAACCTATTAAAGAAACTGTTTTCCTAGCTCTGATTTTGGAACAGCTTTTTCTTTTCTAATTGATTCTTATGTTGACTCTTCCATCCAGGCCACTAAAGGTGTTTTAAGAATTTGCCTTGCCACAATGCTCATTACAGAGCCAATTTGTTGCAACAGAGATTTCAGCATTCTGTGCATTGGCCATCAGAACAAAGCAAAACATAAGCAGTCTTAGCGATACTGTCTTAAAATCTGGCACCATGTTCAAAGATTGATCTGTATAATACATCCTGTCCTTAAGCACAACTCTGAATGTCATTCCTATTAATTCAAAGGTCCTTTCAAAGACCAGCCTAGCTGGATTCTATGTTTTGCTGGTTTTATAATGAAATTCTTTACACCCAAAACAGGTATTGCAATGCAGCATTATGCTGTCTGCTGTAATCCACTATTACCACAAAGAGATATATAGRGAGATATATCAATATGCCAATTACCTTTAATTAAATTAATATCATCTCTTTAGAATCAGATCTTTGCCAAAATAAAAAAAGAAGTGTCGCAAGTTGGCTAGCCAACCCTTCATCAATTGGCTGATTGCTGACAGCTCAGTGGTACATGAATCAAGAACCAGAATGTCACTTGCTAACATATTGGGAAGATTATTTCTGGCACCAAACTGCACCTGCATGTGATAAGAAAATGCTTCTATACATCTCCACAAGCAGTGCAATAAGACCAACAGAACAAGTCTGGTTGTCAAGTCTTGTATGCATGTCACTSTATTAATATGGCAGTGAAAAATATTTGATTTCTCTAAAAGAATCCTAATGAACAAAAGAAGAACAGCAACTGGAACAACTCTGGAAATTGCTCTGAATTGTAAGAACTAGGCTTTTTGTTTGATACAGACTTAAGGTTCATTTTGAACTGGACCCAAAAGTCTTAGTAATTTTTTAAAATGCTCTTCAAGTCTAGTATCCAGTATCTTCAAGTGGTTTTGTGTTTTTTTTCTATAGGACTGAACAGATTATTACAGAATTAAGATTATTGTAGAGCTATGGAACACTATGATTACTAATATAAGTGCTTTTAAAAAGGTACTGTTCATCTGCAGTGATTTGGTTTGAAATGCTAAACTTGAGTAGTATAATGTCAGTGTCCATATTCATGATTGATGTTTAACCATCTGTCGTGGTTTAACCCCAGCCAGTAGCGAAGCACCACACCTCCACTCGCTCACTCCCCCCAGGTGGGATGGRGGAGAAAATCAGAAGAGTAAAAGTGAGAAAACTCGTGGGTTGAGGTAAAGACAGTTTAAGAGGTAAAGCAAAAGCCKCACATGCAAGCAAAGCAAAACAAGGAATTCATTCACTACTTCCCATKGGCAGGCAGGTGTTCAGCCATCTCCAGGAAAGTAGGGCTCCAACACGCGTAACAGTTACTTGGGAAGACAAACGCCATCACTCCGAACGTCCCCCCCTTCCTTCTTCTTCCCCCAGMTTTATATGATGAGCATGACGTCATATGGTATGGGATCTCCCTTTGGTCAGTTGGGGTCAGCTGTCCCTRCTGTGTCCCCTCCCAGCTTCTTGTGCACCCCCAACCTACTGGCTGGTGGGATGGGGTGAGAAGCAGAAAAGGCCTTGGCTCTGTGTAAGCACTGCTCAGCAGTAACGAAAACATCCCTGTGTTATCAACACTGTTTTCAGCACAAATCCAAACCATAGCCTCATACAAGCTTCTATGAAGAAAACTAACTCTATCCCAGCCACAACCAKCACACYATTTTATGCTGTGCAAGTGCAGCTCGAGTCATAGAAGCACTGAAAAACTCTGCAGCCAGGAATGCAATTTTAAAAACTTCTTTTGCATTCAAAGACCTTTTAAAAAGAGATAAAAGTATTTTTTTAATTATGTTCTCCATTTCAGATACTAAATTTTAGCCCATTGGTCATTTCTGTAGCTAAGTTATGAACAAATGGAACACTGAAAACACTGTGACACTTTCCACTACCAAATTCTAAACAAAAATTATTATAAGGACAGACAAGAACAACTTTCTAAACATTTCATCATTTTGAGGGTAACGTGTAATGGCTGACTGCRACATTTATTCATATTGTGAAAAAGTTCTCTATGTGGGGTCAGACAAAAAATAAATTTTAATTCTTGCATTAATTCTTAGTTCAAATTTAAATGATCTTAATTAAGTTTCTCTTGGAAATGACTTAAGGAAATTTAAATCAGGGCCATTTTATTTCTTCGTGATAGGAGGAAACTCATCGGCCAGATGATATTGGCATTATAGATGTCCACATCTGAGAGTCTTCCAACACTGCACCTACAATCAGTACAGTCTGATGAGCATTTCTTGGGTTTCATTTGCTGTCAGATCAGATGAGTGACATTTTTAAAAGTGCCTCCATCTTTCCAGTGRTAATAAACAGAGCCTAAGATAATCGTGTCTCTAAGCCTAGTTAAAATACAAAGRACTGCATTTTAGATATCTCAGAATCATTTGATTTTAATCCTCCCCTGGATATCCAGAATTATTTCGATGACTATTATACTACGTACAACCTAATTTAATTTCTAAATTCTTTTTTTAAAGACATACCATATGAAAAGGTGAGTTACAAATATGCATTTGTTTTTGAACGGAARTAGGCTGGTATATGATAAGTTCTTTCTTCTTTTAGAGAAATTTGTAGTAAACTCAATACTTGCATGAGGACTAGGGCCAATACTACTTGAGACCAAATTTTTTTTATCTGCACAAGAAGTCGTGCTGAGCTAGGATAAAACAAACATCTTTATTCTCCTKCAATTTAGGTCTATTCCATAGGAAATGTGTTCAGGAAAGTGTTAGGGATTTCAATCTGTTAAATCATTGACACATCTCATGATCTGTTTCATGTAGTCTGATCATGAATTTATTTCATAAAATAAAATGAAATTTCRCTTTGAAAAATTTAAAGTTCTCAACTCTGAACTGCCAGACTTTCAGAAAGTTTCTTGTAACTCCTACGCCAACTGATTGAAAAAGCCAGTTACACCAGCACAAATGGAAAAGCAGAGATACTGCTTTTAATACAATAAAATGTAAGAACAATGCTGCCTAACAGCTATATTACCATGATTTTTCATCAATCCTAGCTTACACTATGTGTGTCACTATGTGACAATAACTATTTAAGTCTTTGCAYCTCACTTCCAGTAGGCTCTGAGCCATCAGTTACACTAGTTCAAAGGAGACTAGAATTTGGACTGCCCTATGTCCTCCTGGTTTCAGGCTATGTAAAATGTCCTTGATGGACTGGAAACAACTAAATGGCAAAAAACCACTCTAGTACTTTCTTTCCTATTTGAAGGGARGTGAGTAAGCCCAAGAGACAAGCAGGTAATTTATAGTTAAACATTTTCCTTTGATCTGTATATAGCTTTTTCTATTTTGAGCTAATTTGATTAAGTATGCACAAAGGGGGAGCCAAAGGAGAAAGGTTTTWCTTCAGGCAGCCAGCCAGGAAACACAGTAGCAGGGACCTAATTTTTTATTATCATTATTATTGATCGATCTCCAAGTGATACACATAATTGACTCAAAATAACAGAGGAGCTGAATTAAATCTGAAACATTTGAGCATACTTAATATGGGGTTTTCCAGTGCTAAGAGCTTGGATAGTTTCAACTACTTTCAATACCACAGAAAATGTAGGTAAAATTGTATTATGGCTTCACAAGTTATTTTGTGTCAGCTGAACTTCAATAACTGACAATATGGATGCTGTTAACTTACTACAAATATGAAGAAAAATGCTCTAGGTTATGTCCTCTCTTGTTAAGACTTAAGCAAATGCACTTCATATTACATTTTATGTCAGTTACACAACCAAAGTACAAAGTAATTACCTACATCTGATTTAGTCATCTAGATGCCTTTTATAAAACAAAGGGAGAAATGGCAGCTGTGTGGAGTGATACATCTCATTCTAAAGTAGACAGCTAAAATATATCAGAAGATATATGCCTTAAAAGTACCCTTTTTTTTTTTTTACCAGTGTAGGTGCAGACATCTAACCAAACTTGCATAAGACAAACTCAGCCACAGTTTACACACAACAATTMATCTCTGGCAATAATTCATTTATATGCTTGAGCTGTGAAGACTTTTTCTATGTAAAGACAGAGAAATGTTGCGTTGGCTCAAAGTACTTATTACCTGTATACACACCACATTATCCCGCTTGCCCTGACTGTGAAAACATAGAAACATGATGAATCATGGGTTAGAGAACTGCCACTCGCTTCAGTCCTTCTGTTGTTCCAAGGGGGCACAGGTCTATGTCCTCCATGGTAAGTGAGACCTGTGGGCAGAAGAAGATCCCAGTTGCAGCTTCATAAATTGTAAGTTCAGAATACACACTGCTTTTAACTGACTTCAGCAGAAAATATGCAATGGTGTAACCCAGTAAGATAACCCATTCTGGTCTTGCCTATATTGCTATCTTACCAYCAATTATATACTTTTATACTTTTTTATACTTAGAAATTGTGAAAGGTTGGACAGCAAAATTGGACGAGGCATACATCTACTAGGTGTGTGCACAGTACTGTGACAAAGAGGGGCTGTTACAAAACAAAACAACCAAAACTAATAAGAAACAGTCAATCATCATCAGTTAAGTGAGCCAACAATTTGCAAAGTTTGCTCATTCTTCAAATATCTGATCTAATATAGAAAGATTTAATCTTTACTTGATGGGTTAACCTCACACAAAAAAACAGACTTCTCTGACCCAAAACATTAATGTGTATAGTGTCTAGACTAACATTTTACCAGTACAGATGTTACCGCAAGTCAACTACCAATGAATTTACACCAGTTAAAGGAGGAATATGAACTGACCATTACAAGAAAGTAAAAAAATCCTATGCTTCTTATATAAAATATATAAACTGCTCTATTCTAAGTAGCTTAGAAATTATTCAAAGTGGTTTAAAAGAACATAAATGGTATATAATTTATCTTAAAAATTAAAATAGCTCCTTCACTGCCAAACAAAAATTGCTGTCCATGCCTCGCCTAAGACTGTGATTAATGGTATTTAGCGACAATACTGCTGAGATATGATAWGTTTTGGAGGGTGGATCCTGGATCTTAGTTACTTAGGAGATTATCTGCTAATTGCTGTTCTTCATTTGTATTCAGAACATCACCACTGTAGCAACAGTTAAGTTGTATTTAAGGATGCACTTCATTATAACTCCATGTTTTCAGAGGCTTATAACTTTATATGAATTATCTGCTCATAAAGTTATTCTCAGCCCAAAGAAGGCATTTTGGAACAGTCTGACACAACACCATTTGACTGCTTAGTATTTGCATGTTCAAAAATGTGCTATATCTTTTGCCTCCTTTTTGATGACACATTAACATACTTGTCAACTTATGGTACTCAAAATTCCCCAGTTTTTTTAAGGCGCCAGCTTGCAGTTCTCAACAAGTAGAAATGCTTCTGACACATTTGGGAKACTGTTTAGAAATAACACAGGTTTAAGTGTTGCTCAATTAGGGAAAGGTCAGTGATACTTGAAACTGCCCAAAAGCAGCAGTGACACCGAAGAAACTATTATGGTTTGTTAAATTTTCCAGTCAGTCAAAAGTGACCAGTCCACTGGCATGGAAAACCCTGCTCATGTCTTTTTCTCTCTCAAAACAAAGTAGACATAAATTTGTTTATACTGGCTGGAAAAAAAAATTACCTGTCCTAAACAATTATTATCCTGTAAGGATACTACAGCTAAACAGGTGACCATGCGTATCAACATCTGACACATGGCCACAGCTCAGTGGGCTTGAGTCTAGGCATTCTGCAGTGAAATATGGTTCTAGACATCTAGCTGYTACTCTCACGTGATCCCCAGTCTAACGGTTTAGTGACAGTGTCAAAGTAATTAAGCACCTCAGAAAAATGGCTGTAGAATCCGATCCGGCCTCCTGAATAACACCGATGAGGCATGGGCTGTCACCTCATCACATTTGCTCAACAGAAAACCAAAACCATTGATGTCAGAGCCACTGGGAATTTGTAGATGTAGAGGGAAAGCAAAAAAAAAACAAACAAACAAACAAACAAAAAACCCAAACAGCCTCAGCATGATTTGGGCTTCCAGTACTTGCTGAATCTTCATAGAAATGAAGCTGTATACACCACAACAAGAAACAATGGTCACAAACAGAGGCGATATCACAAGAGGTATCCTCCTGGTCTTATGAGGCTGTCACTCCAACTGACATATACTGTGAAGTAATAAGCAACACCTTCTCCAGATCCCAGAAAGGAGGGAGGTAAATGGCACTGAATTGGCTGTGTTTCCCCAAAATGTCTCAGGCAAGCTACAGCCGCAGCAGGCTGAGCAGCTGAGCCCTCCRAGACTGGGCTCGGAGTCTCAGACAGAAAGGAAAGATTTATTGCCATCTGGTAACAATGATGCTGATGTCTCGGAGAGACCCACTGGGCTACACAGCAGCACCTAGCAACTCTAAAACTAAAGGGACATAATTAGGTAGCTTAATTACTGGGCTACTTATAAAAGTTGGAAATTCTACATTATGTTTATGTTATTATTACAGTTACTTTTGGCAGGGAAAGAAGGATGTGGGAAACGGAACCTTTAAGAGGCTAAGATGAGCCAAACCAAAGCAGTCACTGTCATCTGCTGTCTTGTTATTATTCAGGGACTCCTGTTATACACCTAGGACTCGGATGCTGAATGTAGCAACCCTCTATCATGCTGCTTGGCACTGAGTGACTGCTGAAAAACAGAGCAACCTTGGTGGTTGACAACCTCTATATATTCACAGGACAGCTACAGCATGAACAGCTTATAGTACAAGTTTCTCTACTTTGCTCTGTCAAAATATCACTGTACTCCCAAGCTTCTCATAGGTATACAGCAATATTGGAAACTCCATTCCCATTAAAATGCATGGTTGTCTACAGGCTGCTAATTATTAATAACGGCAGTGGCAGCAATTTGAGAGAGATAAATACTCCTGTAATTTTGAGTAGAAGTTTGAGACAGCATGTCAGGGCAGAGAGACAAATGCTCTGTTCATGTTTGCAGCCATAATCTCTTAGCAAAACCAGAAAATATTGATGGGCAAATAGGATTGTTAGCCACACACTGGACATACAGAATTCAAAGGATGCAACAAAACCAGAAGCTGACCTCCAAGCCCTGAGCTTTTGTAGTTTTCATGTCAAGACCAGATATGAATATAAAATATTTTGTTAGTTTTCACTGGAAATCTCCAACTGGAATGTCAAACTAGCTGGAAATCTGAAATTCAATGTAGAAATTTGGTGTCTTACTGCCATTTTTATTCTAAAACTTATTGGTCAATCATTGTATGAAATCTCCCACAGTTCCTGAACAATTCAACAATAATTGACCTGACGGTTTACACAGAACATTAAATGGCTTTAAACATGCTAATCTGACTCCAGTAGCACATTTGCTCTCACTAAGCCGTAGAGTAACGGCTTTGTAAGTCATAAAGAGCAGACCCAACTAAAAGGTGAGTATATTGCAGTTGCAAAATTATGCATSTTAAACAACCAATGTATATCATATGTAAATTAATATATTCAGTGAAGGAAAGAGCTGTCTGCATTATAGCACCTTTCCTTCTTTTTTTTTTTTTTTATTCTAAAAGGCGTGAATAAGAGACTTGAAGCCAAATTCAGTGTCTGGAGAAAGCACTCTACTATGTTAACCCAGCAGCGAAAGGAACAGTAAACAGCTATTGTCAAAACAATCCTTCAGGATTCTGGAGAGTATAAGACAATTACTCATTTTGAGCTGAAGCCCTCACCCTTTGCCCACCTTCCTTTTTTTCCTGGACCCAGATCTGAATTGTTTTTCTTCTAGAGARTAACCTACTTTATTTCACTTTTTAACTCCAACAAACAAAACTGCTATGTATACTAACTAGGTTTCTGTGTCAAGGGGCACCAAAAATGTGCTAGTATTGTTGAAGAGACAAATGGAAATACCTTGATTTGGCAGGGTGTTCTTGTCAATGAAGAACAAACATAAAGGACCCACACGAATGCTGAAAAGCTTAACCAAAAAAAGAATCACATGGAATGGTATTATTTTAAAAGCTCTAAAAAATGTCTCAGAAGTACCTAGCAGGCAAACAAGGAATTTTTTTGCTTGTTAGGGCTTTTTTGTTGCATTTTACAACATAATATGAAGCCTAGGAACATGTTATAGTACTTTGTAGTAGAATTTAAGACTTGGTAAGTGTCTGAATTTTGCATAAAGCTATTCGACGAGGCTGTGCTTTCTGGCATAGCTTGCCACTGTTTGATAGCATTTTAAAAGCATACTGTGCTTGAACTATCAACAKACAATATTTGTTAGTTTTATGCTCCACAAGTTACTTTGTTATGTGCAATGGAATAATTACTATGAAGTTTAGTATTGTAGCACTTTTGTCACAGTTGTTTATTAGATATGGAGCCTCATTTTGAACTTTTTATTTGCTTTCTATGCTGTCACTTCCATGGCATTTGTAATGTACTGCGATTTAATTGGAAATTGGACCAGACAACATTAAAGGTGATTCCAGTCATTAAAGATTTTCCCTTGCTGTCATGTAAGTGGGGCTCTTTACAGGGTGCTTATTTGTTTGATTTGTGCTTAAAGGATATGTTTATTTAAATCCATTTAATGAAATAAAACACTGGGCAAAAAGTAGTATCTAGTGGGTTTTACTTGCAGTCATCTCAAAGCACTAGCATAATGACATGGATACAAATGTGTATCATAGAATCATAGAATGGTTTGAATTGGAAGGGACCTTTAAAGGTCATCTAGTCCAACGCCTCTGCGGTGGGCAGGGACATCTTCAACTAGATCAGGTTGCTCAGAGCTSAGGTTGGACGGGGGCTGAATGTTTGCAGGGATGGGGCATGTACCACCTCTCTAGGAAACYTGTTCCAGTGTTTCACCACCTGCATTGTAAAAAATTTCTCCCCTATATCCCCTATACATATAGGGGAGAAGTCTGCCCTCTTTTAGTTTAAGACCATTCCCCCTTGTCCTGTCGCAACAGACCCTGCTAAAAAGCCTGTCCCCGTCTTTCTTATAAGCCCCCTTTAAGTACTGATAGGCTGCAGTAACGTTTCCCTGGAGCCTTCTCTTCTCCAGGCTGAACAACCCCAACTCTCTCAGCCTTTCTTCATAGGAGAGGCATTCCATTCYCTTGATCATTTTTGTGGCCCTCCTCTGGACCCGCTCCAACAGGTCCATGTCTTTCTTGCGCTGAGGACCCCAGAGCTGGACACAGTACTGCAGGTGGGGTCTCACCAGAGCAGAGGAGAGGGGSAGAATCACCTCCCTTGACCTGCTGGCCATGCTTCATTTGATGCAGCCCAGGATACRGTTGGCCTTCTGGGCTGCGAGCATACATTGTTGGCTCATGTCTAGCTTTTCATCCACCAGTACACCCAAGTCCTTCTCGGCAGGGCTGTTCTCAATCTCTTCATCCCCCAGCCTGTATTGATACCGGGGGTTGCCCTGACTCAGGTGCAGGACCTTGCACTTGGCCTTGTTGAACCTCACAGGAAAGGGTGAAAAAAGACAGCATTTATCCGATATTTAAGAAAATATTAAGGTAGATTTTTTTAAAACTRAATCAGAAGGAGAAAAAGGAATATATATGAACTCAGGTTTCAGGCAGAAAACTAGAAAATTAAAGCTCAGCCTAAAAAATTAAGCCTGTGCTCACTATTTGTTGGATTTTTCAGGCTAGGAAGCAAAATGTACACTAAAGATGGAAAGGAGAGAATTCATTTTTCAGAAAACACAGCCCTCAGTCAGGTTTGCCATAAAGCTGATTATTTCTTCGGTCCTAAAATGTTTATTTCTTTGGTCCAAATTTCTTACAGGTTAATGAACAGATCAGTCTTCTTACTGAACTGATTTTCCAAGGAACTGGGATTTGTTTAGCCATGAGTTGGAACAGTGGAACAGCAGGAACTGTAGGACAGTGCTCATGAGGGGGCTCTGCACTCAGCAAAGAGGTTTTGGGCCATCTTGTTGGATCCCAAACGCAAATACAGATCTTCTGGGATCAAGGGAAATCTTCAAGGACCTTCAGCATGCCTGACCGTGCTGGGAAGGGATAACTATGGAGGATGTGACTTCTAGCTAGCTGTAACAGTAGAAGGACACGTGACAGCGGGCCAGAAACTCTGCTGAGGGCATTGTACACATGTGCAGCATCTGCGTTGATGTGCCACAGGTGCAGTCCTCATCACCCACTGAAGCCACTACCCCAGCACATCAGASACCTAACCCACTTGGAGCTCCTGAAGGCAGATGCAACTCTGCAGGCCCGTTGTGGCAGGGACACCTGGTTCTTCTCATTGATCTCAGGGCCAGTGATGATGGGCTCCTCGTCTACAGGATGTGAGCACTGGCAAAGGTCTGTGTCACCAAGTAAAGGAGCTGTGGGAAGAAGTCAGGAGACTGTACAGCATCAGGGATGATGAGAAAGAGGYTGACTGGATCTTTTCTGAGACCCTGCAGGACATGAGAGACTGAGCCCCAGCTGCACTGAAGGAGGGACAGGCAGAACCTATGCCTATTCAGTTGGGAAATAGAGACTCCCAGGATGACGAAGACAGGGAGCTCATGACTTCTGTCACCACGAGGGTGACTCCTGCTCCACCTGCAGATCTGCAACTACAGATTAAGGCCAGTCACTTATGGTAAACTCTAGGGGTGGATACTGGGTCCAATGCTCTTTAACGTCTCCATAATGACCTGCACTATGGGACAGACTACACTGTCAGCATTTTCACAGATGATAGAAAACTCTGTGGGAGTGGTTGATATGAAAGACTGTTGTGCTGCCATTTAGAGGGAACTCTACAGGCTGGAGAAATGGTTCATCAGAGAGAAATGCCACGTCCTGAGGAATAATCCCATGCACCAGTACAGACTGGGGCTGGAAAGTRGCTATGCAGAAAAGGCCCTGAGGATTCTGGTGGACAAGTTCAGCATGAGTCARCAATGTGCCCTTGCAGCAAAGAAGGACAACAGCCTCCCGGACTGTGTGAGGAATAGCATCACCAGCAGGTTGAAGGAGGTGATCCTTCCCCTCAGCCCTGGTGAGGCCACACCTGGAGTACTGTGTCCAATTATAGGCTCCCTAGTACAAGAGAGACAGTGACATACTGGAGTGAGTTCAGTAAAGGATCATGAAGATGATTAAGGGACAGGACACTTACATATGAGGAAAAACTGAGAGAGCTGGGACTGTTGAGTCTGGGACAACGCATATAAATACCTGATGGGGAAGGGGGATGTTAAATAAGATGGAAGAGGCAATRAGTGCAAATTAAAAACCAGAAAATTCTGTTTAAACATAAGAAAAACAATCTCTACCATGCAGGTGGTTAAACACTGAAACAGGTTGCACTGAGAAGTTGTGGGGCCTCCATGCTTGGACATATTCAAAACCTGTCTGGTCATGATTCTGGGCAACTTGCTCTAGTTGATCCTGCTTTGAGTAGAGTGTTGAACTAGATATTCTCCAGAGGTGCCCTCCAACTTCAACCATTCTGTGATTCTGTGAATCTATCAGATTTATCAGAACTAAAATATCTCTGATGTTTTTCAAAAAGAGCTAACCAAGAATCCATGACCCTTAATATTTCCCTGTTATCTTTGCTGAAAAGTCAATATTTGTGTTACTGCCCACCCAAAATGCTTAATCTCTTTGAAAGAAATGATGCATAGGAGAGTCCAGCTTCTGACTTCACCTGTTCCACAGATTTAGATACTTAGTTGTGTTTGGTGTACCTTGTGAGGTAAATAAAATAGGTTTGATTAAAAAAGATAGGTTGTGATTGAAATAATTTTCAGCTTTTTTCCTCTTTCTTGCTCATTTTTAAATGTKTTTGGTTATTAATTTCCCTTCTGATTTTAGCTGTTGCACGTTCCAATTTTACAGGAGCAGTTTTTACCCACAACATATTCAAAACAACTAGAACTGGAGCACTTCAGTCCCTAGAACTCCAGGTTCTCCATTCCCTAGTGAGAATCTTTGAGAAATATGAATTAAAATTAGTTTCAGTGCATTGAATTAATTATTCCATTTATTGGTTATTATCTTGCTTTGTGGTTTTACGTGCCTCTGAACTGTAGACGGAATTAGAAAAGAAGAAGAGAGAATCAACTAATTAATCTTGGGCTTCCAAAAGAGACAAAAATGTTGGAAAGATGGGAAAAAGTAAAGTAAAAACTTGATTAAACTAAAAAAATAACCAAATCAAAAAACTTTAAAAGGCCATATACTATATGAAATATGAACTTAATTCACGTTTRTGCACTGCAATTATTCAGCATATGTGAGTATATATATATGTATATAAATTTAAGGTATTGGYGGAAAATTTCATGTTTCTATAGCACTCCAGAGATTATGAATAAAATATTTAATTCAGRAGGTTGTAGTTACCTTTGTTAAATTATTTTACTGACTTTTTTCCATACTTTTGTTGGCCTACAGTGGATGTATGAGCTTTAAAAAAAAAGAAAAACACCATTTATCAGTCACAGAAGAAAAAGATAGTTGTTCAGTAGTAGGTGCTATTCAAAAGAGGCACCAGGGACAAAAATTTAGAACTGGCACATATTGTGAAGATAAGTCTTAGACTCAAGTAATATATGCCATGTTTCTAAAATGAAGTGTGGCAAATGATGCCATACTTCAGAGATTTTTGGTAGTTGCTCTGTGCAGAGTAGCACCAAGCTAGGCACAAGACCCGCTAGTTTGACACGTGGCACAGCAGCCAAAAAAAAATAAACTCTGACAAAAGGAACCATACCATATTAACACTGCCAAACTGCATCTTGACTCCATGTGTCACATCTGTTAAACCATAGTATTACTGGGTCTAGGCTGAAGCTGGATGTGAATTTTGCAATGCAAATCACATGGTTATGCACATTGTGGACTTATCAGCCTGGGTCTCCATAGTCAGAGACATCTCTTCCCATTTCACAGTGAGGACATACCATGGAACAACAAGACAGCTTCTTCTTAGACCKTTGTCTGTACCGGTTCTGCTCTAGGTTGTATATGTAAACCTCTACTTGCCATCACTTATAAAATATGTCCCTTCCTATCAGAAGCAGGATACCTGTACTACCATCTCACCTAAAATACACAGTATACTAGCAGCRTTGCCTTTAAATAAGTTGTCTTTCCTTGTATTTACAAACAGAAGAGGGGGAAGGARGGTTTATATTTACCTTTGGTTAAATTATATTGGTTTGTATGGAAAAGAAACCAGTGTCTCCAGATACTTAAAGACACAATGATTTATGAAAAATACTGATAATTTCAATATTGTATATGCATATTACCTAACATTATAGTATACCTGCAAGATTTTACTAACAGGATACACTTCATGGTTTTAAGCCTTATAGTCTTTCTGATTTTTTAGGAGATCTATCAATAAACACTTCTGAAAGTGCTATTTCTTTTTTTTTTTACTTTAAACTAATTCACATTTTTTATTTATTTGAAGAGGCCTAAGACCCAACAAAAGTGTGGTCTGGCAAGGCTCAGCGCTGAATTAATAAACACATCCAGAATTGACTATGTCCTAAAATATTCCAAGCCTGACCCTCTGGCAAGTGGAGTATTTAAGCACAAACAAATGAAGATGCATCTAGATGACCTGGCACTTTAGCTGCAGTAATTTAGTGAGATGAGATTTAATGAAGACCAAGATAATACTCAGTACAGATATAAACAAGAAAGCTTCGCTACTAAGTCATAAAGGAAGAGATTTAGGAGCATGCAGAGGGTAATTGTAAATAAATCAAATGAACTCCCAATACAATGCATTTTGAAAAGTTCCACTCTGGAATTTATATACATATGACACTATTGTAGAGCAGGAGAAATTATTCTTGAGGTCCTACTTTGCTATTCTCCTGTAGGCACTTATGCACAAGAACTAGCTGTACTCACAACTGTCATTCTGTAAAATTATTATGTGTATCTATCTCCATTCCAGCAGTGGGTAGTTTCTAGTGCTAATTTCCACATAGCAGTGGAGAGTATTTAAAAAAAAAAAAAAAGTTTGCAGAATTGTCTGTTTCCAATATGGTACTCAGGCTTCAGAAATGTTTAGGTTTTTTGTTTTGTTGGGGTTTTTTTTGTTTTTTTTTTTTTTTTTTTAACCCAGACAGATTAAAACCACCGTAGTCAATTTGTGACAGACTTTGGCTAGAACTTTTAAGTGAATTCACCCGTATCTTTTTCTGAAAGGAAGCATACTAAAAACATCAAAAGGACTATGAATAACTAACGTGAGGTTACATTGAACACAAATTAAAATAGTGTAACTAGGGTAACATGTTCATGTACTGTTAGGGCTGGYATAGTCCTCTCTCTCCTGTGGTCTTCCACTTGAACCCAGACCAGACAGGACAAAAGCAGTATTTCTTCCCACTGCTCAAGAACAGCTTTTTAAAAAAACAGAACAAATGAAAACATGCACATTCTATAAACAGTGGCCAAATTTAAAATAAATAAATAAAKRAAKAAAKAAAKAAAGGACAAATCAGTCATATTAGTATATTGCCAAGCCAATCTGCTGCCCCAATGTGCTTTCTGTCAGTAGCACATTTCCCATCTATTAGTTTGGATTGAGTCACCACTTCCCTGGGCAGGCTTAAAAAYGTAAAACGTTCTCTCAAAATCTTCCATTCCTCCTATAGTTGGAGCGTCACTTTTCTTAAAATATTTCCATCTTTGTATTTCCTGTGGTGACACTTAATAGTAATTTTTCCTCAGTTCCTGGGATGCTAAGTGCAGAGATTTCAACAGCCTTCTCTTTTTTTGCTTATTCTTTTCGAAGACAACCTAGGATAACTATCTCAGACTTGGACATCTGAAGCTAGGTGAAATKAATCCCACTCCACGTAACTTAACTTTTAGTTCATTGCATAGTAGATGTGTTATCCAAAAGTCAGCTGTTAAACTATGTAGGGAGGAAGATTATGTTGATGCTTCTGCTTCTTCACACTTTGTCAACTGCCAGTCAAATTTTTTCCTTTCTCAKTTTTTTTTAATCTAACATTTTAATCAGTTTAAACACATTTTCACCTCTTAATGTTTTCACGCATTCCTTTTCACATTTATCAGCGTGGTTTATGGATCATGATAAACCCTTGGAGATAAATGTGCTATCACTTTTTATTATGTAATGATCCATGGTGAATCACGGTTTAAAACTTTGCGACTGTTCAACAGTTACTAGGCCTGAGGAAGTTGGRAATCGAATTATTAAAGAAAACCAACAACACAACAACCTGAAATTACACAAAGATAAGTGAATAAGATTATTATTGAAATAGGTACATGCTACAGCTGTGGGCTATGTGTCTGAAGTATCCACACTGCAAACTTAATGGAGTAATTAGCCACCTTCAAAAACAAGCCAAGGGGCTAGACAAACTATTGCAACATGGCAAGACATCGTACGGCTACGAAGGAAGTGTTTCTGGACTCCAGTGACCACAGGTGCACTAACCCCTTGTATTCTGGCAACACCAAAGCCCCCTCACAGCGAAATGAGGATCCCTTACTAGAGTGAGGGACAAAAGCTATCCTGAACGTGTCTGTAGTAGAGGGTTTCTGAACAGACCTACAACTGCTGTTTTCATGCTGCTGGACGCTGCTTCTGGGGAATTTTAGCTCTGACAAAGGGAAGGTCGCCTCTCCTATTGCCCAGATCTTCAACAGTCAGCCAGGGCTGCTTATAAAGCAAGAACAGCTCTCTGCTATTCCTGCGCAAATTTACTAATCCAGGATATGCTTAATGTTGCATCTATGCGTAGCATGTGTATACTGCATGCATTGAAAACATTGGGATCAGACTCAGCACATGGCTGGATGGCTTTTGGAGGAACATTTTGCAACATGGGACCAGGATTTGGCACACTATGGGTCAATAAAGAGAGACAGCTAGTGAGCCTGAACCTTGGGCACTGTTTAAGGGTCAGGTATTTCCTTGTCTCTTTCTTTGGACATTTCAAACAGCTCTGTTAAAGACAGACCTGTCTTAAGAGGGGCTTGCTCTATGCTGAGCTGATGGAAGCCATCTATATATACCATATGGAATCAAGGCCCAGGTTTGGTTCCTGACACTCTCTGTTAGGTATCATAGACATAAGTCTGTCACTTCAAATGTGACTGTGTCCCTCTGCATAGCAACCTGCTCTGACAAGGGTAAAGCAAACAGAATGAAAAAGCTAAGGAACATTTCAGTCCTGCATGATAGGTAAGGCAGGGTCTCCTCTTCTTATCTTCCTGCTATCTGGGTGGTTTACCCAAAAAGGAAGTCAGGTGCATTTGCAAAGCACAGGGGAAAGGATGGGCAGCCTGGTCACTGGCAGACAGAGGAGCTGGAAGAACTGCAGCTGGAAGACATAAGCAGGATTTAGCAGAATTAAGGAGAGAGGTAGCAGGCAGAGGCACATGCATGGGGTATTAGTTTCTGAAGCAGCAGAGATCAGCACAGGATGATAATCACAAGAACTATCAAAACAGTATGTGTAATTGCTAGAGTATCTCAATTTTGAGAACCATCATTTTTTATCACGGCAGCGGTGTCTTGCAGGGAGGCTGCAGGGACAAGAAATACAGTTCCCCTGACCTGGCTTAGATGTCTCAGATACTGACGTCTACACCGCAGGCACCTGCATGTGCATTGGTGAACTCTAGCTTTAAAATTAGCTGAGGCAAATGCTGTTCTGAGTAACATACTCTTCAGTCACAATACTGCAAAGGCAAGATTTGGTAAATTTAATCTAATCTAGCTAAGAAGAAGAAGAAGCCTTACTTAGGTGGAAGTAGCAACATGATAGAGGAAAAGATAAAAATAAACAACTGTCAATATGAGAACAGAGCCTCATTTAAATAAAAGGTGACCGTAGTCTTGAGTAGTAGACAGATACCTGTTGAAAAGTTGACGATTCTTCCATTAGGTTTTATCTTTGCGTCTGGCACTGTGCATTACATTTATTTTGACAGAAGCTGAGATATTAGGAGTATGCATGAGGTGATAAAATAAAATCCAACATCAAGATGAGTTGTTGAAAGGGACACACATTAAACAAACTGAAATCCATCTTACTTACCAAACAAGGTTCAAAGGCAAAAAGCAACCTAGGAAAATATAAATGAAATAGGTTAACTTTCTAAGGATCAAACCCATAACTGTCCAAACAGGAAGAAAATTAGAGTATTGCTAATACTACTGCTACAGTTTTTCCCACATGTGTGKGTAGGTTTACAATATATTCCTGTGATGTAGAATGGTAGAGTCAGGGCAGGAGATAAAAAGTAAGATGATGAGCGCAAGGTAAAACTGATTGTGCATGAGATGAATSCTTTCCCTTCCTCCCAGCAGTGCAGTCGAGGGTAAGTGCAAGCAAACAGACTTTACTCACTTCTA
The DNA here is from genome assembly GCA_030449065.1 of Oceanodroma leucorhoa. Taxonomy (NCBI): domain Eukaryota; kingdom Metazoa; phylum Chordata; class Aves; order Procellariiformes; genus Oceanodroma; species Oceanodroma leucorhoa. The sequence continues at coordinate 418,208 of JASVER010000054.1, read as the reverse complement.
AATTGGGCAGAAGAGACTTTATTTGTTTACTGTCTTCTAGGAACACCATGCAATTTAGCTAATGTGCTTTTTTTTGTTTTGTTTTTTTTTAATGCCTTTAACTTTGTGCTACTACAGGTCCCTCTGGGAAAGAGCTTTTCCTAGCAATGCCTCAAGGAAGAAGTGTATTGAGACTGTGAACCTCTGCAGGAAGTAATTATTTGCAAGGAGCAATTACTGAGGAAAGGCTACCTTCAGTGGTCCTAACTAACAACTGGTTGATAATACTGTCTGCCTATTAAGGACACTCTTCCCAAAGTGCTCTGTGACAATATTTTTTTTTTTTCCAATGCTTTTATACAATTCCCTTGAATCCATGTAAATCTCTACTTTTAACAGCATGTAAGCAAGTGAATTCCCTGAAGATATTGGAAATGACTGAGGAAAGAAGCAGCCCTCAAAAGAAGACAGTTCTTACTGATTTCTAGGATAGGTGTTTAGTCCATTTCACTAGAAAAAAGCTTGTTTTCTTCAACAGTATAGGAAAAATGCTCATTTAGAGATAGAGGGTTTCTCAGATTGCTTAAAACATTAGTTTAGTTAGAAATTCTCATCTGGTAAAAAAAAAAGAAAACAGTATCGTCAGTAGTTACTGAAGTATAATAAATTATATTTTCAAGAGAAAGTGGAGTTAAACATAAACCGACTTCAATAATAAATTTAAATAGTTGTACATTGTTTGAATTCTCATTCATATATGCAAATAGGCAGTAACAGTACTTGTATGTGGAACTATTCATTGCCCAAAATGAGAAAGAGTTACAAGAGTGGGTCATGCAAAGTGAGCTATATTCATCAAATGAAATGTCAAGGTCCACTGTGCTGGTAAATCCTCCCAGTGCATTTGGATTCGCAACTTCTCTGATTACTTTCCAAAATACTTTATGGTCTGTTATGCCAGCAATACACAGATTAAGAGACATTACTGGCATACGCTGACRTGAAGGAATTTAACGTCTTCAGAGGTGCATATTATTTAAAATATATAAAACATTTCCATTGTCTTTTTATGTGCTTAATTAAAAATGAATTAAAAATTGCATTAAACAAATTAACAGAATCCTTCTCTAGAGTAATGGGTCACAACTGTAGCAACACGTAGTGATTTTGTCCGCTCAAGATTATTGTAGCTTTTTTTTTTGTGTGTGAGGATACTAAAAGGAAAAAAAAGGCAACATTGATTGAAGGCAAAAAAGTCAGAATTTAGGCCAAAACTATCTACTGAGCTCTCTCCTTGGTGTAATATTCAATCAGCAGCTATTTAATCTATGTTGGTAACATACATTTATTTTTGTTACGGACACTACTGTAGCATAAAATTGGAGGAGGATTTCCTTACAGCTGAAATGGATTACAATACTTTTGTAATGAAAAACGAAGTTCCTGCTAGCTGGAAGTTTCTTATTATTATTCTGTCCGCCCAGGGACAGAATAACACTGTGTTGCTTTGATGTGTCTGCACTTCTAGTGTTTTCTTTTGTAGGGTTTGGGGTTAAGTGCAGGGTACAAATACAATCATTGAACTCCAGCTTCATACGTGGAGAGCTAAATTTTTAGGTCATTWTAGGGCTAGACATTTCCTGGCAGCATGTGTTGTATGGGGAACCACTCAGCTTTACAGGCAGGTAAAGGCTAGACACTGGTTATGCTGTTACATGAGGTTTCTTGTGTTTCATTACTCCTCAGGGGAGACAAGGGGGTTGAGGACAGGATCCCCCAGCTACTCTGTGAGGACTCAACACAGAGCACTGCAGCAGTCTCCTCTGACCATGAAATCGGAAACTCTGCTTGGTCCCTACAGAAAGGAACAGACTATTTCACCCATGAAGTTGATGTTGGTATCAATGTGCTAGCATTCCCTCCTCTTCTCACACGATGGGCAGAGGAAGTTACCGCTGCTGTAATGATTTCCAGTATTTAGGCTCTCTGAGGATTATGTAAAAGAGAAAATCTGATAAACCCAAAGTATCCTATATCAGTTGGTCAGAAGAGTCAGGAGTAAGCTTTGCCTGCTTTGTAACAGAGTTTTACTAAGTYCTGGGATAATGTGCTGAAGCTTGGCTAGATCTAAAGTGCTATTCAGGACCTGTCAGTGCCGTACCTCAGTTACCAACATTTTTACAACATTATGATGAATTCCTAATGCATGAGTCCCTTGAACTTTTTGATAACACAATAATATGGTTTTTTTTTTTTGTTTTTTTTTTTTTTTTAAGTGGTAACGTTTTAAATCATTTTTGTTCTGGACAAAAATGGGAAAATAACCACTGAAAGTCTCAAAAAACCCAGAAGGTGACCACTTTTACAATTCCAAATGTTTTTCTGTTTCTTTGCTACTTTTTTGAACAACGCAAAAGACATGAAAATGACTAATGATTTTGACACACTTAGGACTGACAATTAGGAATTCCACATATTACTGAGGGAGAAAAGAAACAGTTTTTTAAAAGTTGAAGAGGTCACCACCTTTCTTTGCCAGAAAGCACTTGCAAAAAGCACATTTCCTTTGGTTGTTGGGTTTTTTCCCTTCATCATTCACTATTGTACAGCACTTTGCTTCATTTCTGAATTTCATCTCTCCCAGATGGTTGTTAATTGATAGAAGATGGCTTTCACATTTACCATTATAGCTGAAATAATGGTCTGAAATTCAAAACTTAAATATTAAAACTACACATTAGGCAGAAATGTCCAAAAGGTTAGACAATGGAATAATTTGTCAGGGGAGAAATAGTTGAATCATCATTACTACTAGAATTCAAGAACAGACTAGATAAAACAGATTATTAGGAGATTATAGTAAAGGGCAAGCACCAGCTGCCCTCTGTTGCTTCCTGTTTTTTAATTTAGCATGGATAACATATTATGCATAACAAGGATGATCTGTGATACTCCATAATGCATAGCATACTATACTGTGATATTGAAAGTACAACAGAAAGGGGGCCAGAGCATGTGGCAGGCCAAGCAATAAATTAATATATATAMGTATGTACATATGTATGTATGTAATATATATTATATAATATATAAAACCTGTATTAAAAAAGATCACACCCCACAACCCTGAGTTTTAACTATGATATAGTGAGCAATACTGCACAGGGCATCATTGCCCTCTCTGGTGTGCAGTAATCTCCCCACACACACGTTCAAACAATTTTGTATTAAATACTTTTGCTCACTTCCACAACCTTTATGTTCTAAACAAGTGCAGGGTGTGGGAGAGAGACAACTTTCAAAGATATACTGTGCCTGCTGTACTTTTAATTAATTTGTAGATTGAAAATAACTACAAAGGAAATATATGGGGGAGGGGAGAAGGGAAGTACTAAAGGAGTTTTTACCACTTTATTTATGTAGTTTATTTCAAATCTGGTCTCATAAGAAACACAGAGCTCATTTCATCAAGGAGAGGAACCATATAGTCTCATTTCAGCATATGTCAGTGTAATTAACAGTGCGTTTTCCAGCAAAGACTGAGCAGAATATTACCATAGTTTCTTTATAGCGACAAGCCTTCCTCCCCGGCTCCGACACTGCTCTAATAAAAATGACTGCGACCTATCAGGGCTCCTCATTTCTTTATGGGTGCTACTTAGATAATACATCTTAATTTAACATTGATTATTAGTGCTGATATTACAGTGCCCACTGAATTTGCATTAGCCTTTGATTGTGACAGATATTAGACCCCTGCATCACCTTATGTAATAATATTTAACCGAGCACTGCCTCCAGCTTTTCCCAGTTAATAAAACCCAGTTGAAATCCCTCCCTCATTTAGCAATAAATCCTGCCTATACCATAAAGCTGAATAATGCGTGTTGGGGGAGAAAAGCTGGGCAGGCAACGGCAGCACAGGAGAAGCGGTGCCTGCAGTGCGGGCAGGCAGGCAGACAGGAGCCCTGCCCCGGCGTGCAGGCAGACTGCCGATGAGGCGGTGCGTGTCGGGGAAACCAAGGTTTTGAGAAAGAAACGTGGGATTGGCCAAGCGTCTTCCAAGATTTTATGTCACCTGCAGAGAGTACATGACAGCTTTATTAATGCTAAGCATTTTGAGCCTGATTCACTGCCACGTTACTGCAGCTTCGTGCCGAGGTAGCCCCACGCGATGGTAAATCAACGGTCAGCTGAAGCGTGTCCCACTCTCAAATGGCCCAGAGCGTGGGGACTGTGCCCTGAACCTTTTAGGGGTTCTTTATTACTGAACACGTCTAGCTGTGAATTTTGAGTAAACATCATCTCTGCTGGGGCTGACTTCCTGGTGTTAAGCTGCGATGTGGCCCTTCTTAGGTTTTAAACTGGAATTAATTATATAGCTTCCCTTCTAGGAGGTTAAATGATATTTCTTCTAAATATTTCTTTCTTGAGAGGGACTATATGACTCAGTTTTAAGCTTTTTTTCTCATAAAAACCATCAGAACTTTTATAAGTGGAAATTTTACATTAACTGGGTGCTAGAGCAACCTACAGGTTTATTTATTAGCACTCATTTTGCACATGCACAACTTTATACAGGCACATACGAAAAAGTCTGCATGCAAATTTTTTTTGCATTTGATGACTTGTGTGGACAGAAAGAAAATATCATACACAAACAGCATCTGTGTGCTCAAATTAAAAATTTGTCACTGCTTTCATTCAAGTTCTTAAGCATGAAAACATTTTGCAAATGAAAAGAGAACAGATCTGAATCCCTTTACAAACACTGGCTTGCCTTTTTTTTTTTTGTTTTAGAAAGCATTCACAACTTAACCCTTGGTGTTCCAAACTTTTGTAATTATTACCCCAGATAAAAATAATCACATAATTTCAAGAGAAACACACAAAATAAAATAAAAAAAAAAAACAACCCACAACCAAAAAACAGCAGCAACAACAAAAACTGTATCAGATACACATTTTTGCATAGATGTGTACATGGATGCAGTAGAATGTCTTTCAGCTAGGATACAGTTGATCCATGTATTTGATGACCACTCATAACTACCTTTCTTGGCATACAACAGCCCAAAGGCTCTGTCTCTCAGCAAGTGCAAAAATTAAGTTACAACTTATTTATCAAAACTTGTCCCCTGTCTTACAACAATGTACCTAAAAACAGAGATTCACAGATTCCCCGTACGTTTTCTCCTTTAGCTTAAAAAAAATACTCAGAATACACCATAATAATAGAAATATAGAGATATCATCTTAAGAACCCAGGTACCTACAACAACAGCCAACAGAAATCATGTCCTTTTCTGTCATTAAGATTGTTGAGAGGACTATCTCCTGTTGATGCAGATTTTTTTTTTTTTTTTTTTAAACTACAGAGGCACAATTGAGTGGAAGTGAAATTCAGTGTCAAGCAGGTACTGGAGGCACCATGCAAAAGCTCAACATCAGCTATACGCCACTTCACACAAATATGCTTGCTTCAGYGTATCACTCCTATGGTTGTCTATATATTCTTATTTCACTCTGGTTTTCCCCATAGGACTTACTTCCTCCATATATTTGGTATTATCTATACTTTCCTATGGAATATGTGCCAATGTTGCCCCGATTTTCCATGTGAAATTCTCACTGAAGTCGGTGGGATTTCTCTCCATAGGTCAAAGGAATCATATTAACGTAAGTTTATAAAGGGTATCTGAAGGTGGGTACTTTATTGACAGGATTTGATTATTTACATCTGTCATTCTCTTACTCAAAAAGGAAGAAGAAACAACTGCACATCACAAGGTATTCTTCTTTGCCCCACACTACCATACATTTTGATGTATATATTTGTACCAACAAATATAAATCATGCACTTCGGCTAGGACACCAGTAAACCAGTGAGTAATTGCTTTCTTCATTGTTCTTGTTACATTACACATGTTATCTGCCATTGAACTGCTACTCAAACAATGACAATGAGAAGGATGGAATTAAACACCTTTTATTATCTTTGCATAAATCAATTTTCCAGCCCTTTTTAGCTTTTCCAGATGCAAYTCACTCAATTTTTGTGTTTTGCAGCACAGTAATTTGACATTCATTTACAATCAAATGTCAAATGTACTTTATGTACCTGCTGTATAATTACACAGTTCTCCTAGGTATTGGAAGAGAGTGTATAGTAGAGCGAGTAGAAGTTTGCTAAAAATAACATATTTAGAGCTCCTAAACTTTTCTAGATTCCCTTGACAGTAATAGACCTTTCAAGAATATAATCACTCAAGACTTACTATAACTTCTTTTTTTCACAAGTTATTTTTATAGGATACCAAGATGAACACAGTTCTCTTACAATTCTGGACATGGAGTGCCCAGAGGACTCCTGAATTACAGTAAGTTAACCAGAATTGACACTGAAACATCAGATCCAATACTTTTTCCCAACATAGTGGTATTTTATATATCTTAACTTCTTCCAGCACAAGCCTAGAACTTATATTATGGAATCTGCCTTGGAAAGTTTACTGGAGGATTCATCCACTCTGGAGAATCCCAGGCTACCCATCCTATGATGAAAGACTCAGCAAACCACCAGTAAGAAAGAACAAAATTATCCAGGACTACAATCATGGTATTYAACCTGCCAGATACTGCTTCCATAAAATGGCACCTTACTGGTTACTGATGTCAGTGCTTCCCCTTCAACAACAGAAAATATTTTTCCTTGCTCACCCACTGTGATTGAAACAAATGTATTTACTCYTCACAGTTTGTTCATACTCCAAAATTTCACTCTGTGCTGTGTGATGAAATAAACTAATGGCAGTGTAAAGCACTGTCAATTGTTGAGTTGTACCCTAGTTATAATATTTTCTATAGTCAAAAATCTACATCTTTCTYCATGTGAAAACAATTTTATAAAAAATTTTAGTGTGATAGTGAGATTTTTGACCTGAAAAATAGATGTTATGAATTTTAGGTAAGAACAATCTGAAATTTGGGGRCAGGAGTGAAGATAATAATTTGGTCTTAGAGTTCTAATGAACTGTATACTAAGTCTGAATTACATAATTAACCCTGAATGATAAACACTGATAGAAACCAATTTTTTAACTCTCTAGCTTTCCCTGCCTTAGAACTAATGAGTAGCTCCAAAAGGACATCAGTATTTTTCCTCCATATTAAATCCACATTTTGTCTCATATTGAAAAAATGATTTGGTGTAGATAAATCAAAATATAAGGTAAAGAGGGATGGGCAGGAGAAATGAAAATGTTTCTTTCTGACAGATTATTAGCAATTAAAAAATACTAAAATATTTCACAACAAACTGAGAGTCAGGAGGAAAAAATTCTCATTCTCATGTATAATTTAACTTTGTCATGAATTCTTAACAGACCTGTAAATTGGAAAATCAACATCTGCTCAGTGATAGCAGGTGAAGGACATGCAGTCTGGTAGAAATTTCCATCAGCCTTAATGTGAAAAAAAAAAAAAAAAGGTCTTACCTTGTTGCCTGTTATTGTAAACATGTCCTGTGGACAGAAACTATTTTAATTTTTTTCTAAGCATATTATACATATCCTTTTCAAACATAGTTCCCTCTAGATTCTTCCATTTGATATCATCAATATATGAATTAAGCTGTGGCATGGARGAGAAATAAGTGAGAGTATAAAAAGTTAGCTCCCATCTTCCTTCTATGATCTCCAAAACATACAAAACTACAGTGTAGTATAAAGTACCCACTGATCCTTCATAGATATTTATATAGAAATTAGCTGCTGCCTCAAGACACTACTTCTGAATAGACTTCACACCCCTTCTGTAAGATTGCCTTCTGTCTCATATGGAAGTTGCTTTGAAAAGGAATAGACAGCCCTGATATTGCTGTAGAAGCAAGATAGCAAAACACACACACACTGTATAGAAGGAGCTAATATACTGCCAACATTAAAGGACAAATTACCATCCACTCAGCAGATCTGTGCAGAATTTCTCCCAGTGGTTTTCATGGAGTGACACATTAGCTAACAATCACAATTTAGCCCTGTTTGATCATTAGCAGAAGCAAGAAAGAATGTTTTCTTGTCTGCACTTCAAGCTACTACAGTTTTTGTTAGCAGACTTTGGAATTCAGCCACAAAACAATCTCCATTTAAATCTCCAGAACACAGCTTTTACATGGGCATTAAAATTTCCAGAGCAACCTATGCAGATAAGAGTATTTACTCACATGAGGTAGCCCCACATGCCCTCATATGGAAGCGTGCTGTTTCTRTTGTTACATAGTTGATTTGTACCAAGAAATAATAAATTTCAGCCTGATCCATTCTTGCCTTTCCTGAGATATTCTCCCCCTTCTTTAGATTTAAAAATTAAACTGCTGCAGACAGAGCATGTGGGTTATAGTGTCACAAGCCATTACAGTGTGGGTGGTGAATTACTGCAGCAACAATATTCTGGTCAGTTGTTTTCTGTTCCAACATATGAACTTCTGTGGAGTGTCTGGCCTGTGTCTGTGAAAAGTTCTCATATTTAATTTTTGGACAGGGCTCATCACCTGGTTATGCAGTGAAACCCAAATCATAAATCTCCCTATTCAACAACAAAGGTTTGGTTGGGTGACTCTCAGATAGCAACATCTGCTTACACAGCAAATGAGATCTATGTTCCAATAAAGAGTCTTGTTCTGGGTATCTCAGGATATCTAGTGTCATAAAACTCACAACTGGAATAAATTATATGTTTCAAAGGTAGCTTATGTAGATGTCAGACTGGCCATCATGTGATGGCGATTTATATCACATGATCTACAGAACATATACTTATTTATTATTTATTTTTCTGGCTACTGTTTTTATGTAAGTACACAAGATAATTTTCTGAGCTCTAGATTCCATTTGCAATTACTTCTACCCTCTATTTAAGGTCTGTACTGTTCAACATTAAAGACTGACACAGATCAGTTCAYGTAAAGCAATTCCAAAGAAAGAAGTAATGTCACTAATGCAAAWATGAGAATGACTGTATCTATAAAATATACATTAGAACATAAAGCAAGTCAAAAGGGGTATCTTTCCCTAGAAAATGATAATAAAAATTATAACCCTGTTTYTTTTTCCAATAAAACTCTCAAAATAAGACATAACATTTCTGGAATGGGGCTACCATGTGTTAGGGGAATTGTAGTTCACATCGTTCTCATCTTCACAGGTCTTTTGATCTCACTGGTTAGACTAAAACTTCCGTGGTACATGTTTAGACAGATTATGATAACCACCTGCAAGATATGCTTTCTGGGAAATAATATCCTGGAGATTGTGGTTTTATAGAACAGAATAGCAAGTCGATGGCTCAAGACTCAAGTTTCCATGATCCACTTTTACATCACTTCAGAATAGAAACATTTTCAGCCAARCTATTTTAGATATTGAGAGAAAATATCTGAAATTTGCACAAGAGCAGACAGATTGGGGGTTAGATGAGAATCTAATTCTTATCAAAATTCAYTTCAATGGAAAATTCTTGACCAGCCCTATCAGAAATGTTTGCCTAAAACTCAATTTTGTTAAAGACAAAGGCAAAGAAAGCAGCACCGTTATTAATAGTTCTTATAAATAAATAACATATAATACATTGCCATTTCTAGATAAACAACGTAATAATTAGAATAAAGTAAGATATAATTTGCTGATCTGTGCTTGAAGGAACACAGCTGACAGCTTCTCTCTGAGCAAAACCTATGCTCCTAACTGAGCATATCCAATGATTTGAGTGAGCTAAAAAAAATACCTATTGTTTTTCAAGCATGAGGCTAGCTTTTTTTTTTTTTTTTTAAAGAGCCTTATCACAAGTGTTATCAAGAATTGGAACCCTAAGCTACCAATAAACCTGTCATCTGATAAACTGTAAATGAAGATAGCTACAAACTTATGCAGTTGTAACTGACAAATGCATCCAGCGTTAGTTCATGATTTGGTGTGTTCGTTGATGATAATATTCTTTCTTTTCACACCATTCAAGAGAATGATAACAAGATGAGATGCCTCTTCTTCCTATGGAATTCTTTATCAGCTGGTTGTCAATACTGAAAGAAAGTTTTCTTCCCCAGCATTCATTATACAGTGATGGCTGTGGTTTCAAGTCCATTCTTTTATTCTTATGTGCATAAAGCAACAACTAAAGAGGTTCAGATTGCCAGAAGTATCCGGAAGCAAAATCATCCATTCCAAAGCAATGATGAGTTACACAGTACCCAACACCTGTTCAAGCAGTGGGAGATAACTCAGCACAGGTGTTAATGGGAAGTCCAGTTTGCACAACTACAATGTCATGCCCTGGAAATTCAAAAGGTCATCATCCAGATTTTACAAAGACAAACTAATTAGCAAAAAACTTTTTGTAAATATTACATGATAAAAATAAATTTGTCAGATACTTAGATTTTAGAGAGGATTGAGTTAACTTGAATGATACAATTAGAGAATGTGAAGGTCTCTAAGCTAGCTTTCAGTGTGTCCTTAGTTGGTTAATATGGAAAAGTATTCTGGATTGTTGTCTGGAAGTTAAAAACTCTGTTCTATTTAAATTTTAATAAGTCTGGATATAACTCACTGCTTCAGAAGATTTGCATAGAATTCAGAGCAACTGGAATATTAAAAAACATGCCACAATGAAACCTACTCACAAAAAAAAAAAAAAAAAAAGCTGATTCTAACTTCATCCAAGCAAGTTTCAATTTAGGTTGTAAGAAACCTTTGGAGGTCATCTACTCCAAACCCTGCTCATAGCAGGGACAAATTCAGTTAGAGCAGGTTACTTGCTCACTCACCAGCTGAGTTTTAAAAGTCTCCTGGGGGGAGGATTCCACAACCTGTCTAGGTAACCTCTTCCAGTGATTAGCCACCTTCACTGAGGACCTTTTTTGTTTAAATCCAGGTGGAATTTGCCTTGCTGCACCTTGTGTCCACCACCTCTTGGCTTTTTGCTATGTGCATCTGTCAAAAGTCGCTATGACCACTCGTTAGGTAGTTGTGCATGGCAACGAGATCCCCCTTAGCCCTTTCTTCTTAGGGCTGAACAATCCCAGCTCTCTCAGACTCCTGTGTCATGTGCTCCAGCTCCCCACCACCATGGTGACTCTCCTCTGGACTCATTCTACTTTGCCAACGTCTATCTTGTACTGGGCAGCCCAGCACTGGGCGCAGTAACCCACTTGTGGTCTCACAAGTGCCAAACAGAGGGGAATGACCTCTTCCCTYAACCTGCTGGCTATGTTCTTTCTAATGCAGCCCACCCTACCATCAGCGCCAGGGCACACTGCTGACTCATGTTCAAGTCATTGTCCTCCAGGACCCTTTGTCCTTTACTGCCAAGCTCTCAGCTTTACCATTTCTCCAAGGGGTAGAGCTGGCTCCCAGGCAGTACTGGTGCATGGGGTTATTCCATCCCAGGTGCAGTACATTGCATTTCCCCTTACGAACTTCATGAGATTTCTATCCATCCATCTCTCCAGACTCTCAAGGTTCCTCTGAAGTGCTTGCTCTTTAGCGTATTGATTGATCTACTCAATTTGGTGTCATCACTCAAACTCRTTCTAGGTAAAGAAACTAAGTCTGACAGAATGGAAGATCTCTACTTGTTTAAATAACTGACGGAAAGAAAGAAAACAGAAGGTAGGAATATTTTACCATTTCTCTCGGTCAAGCCTCATAAGGATATATGTTGAAGTTCCTGCTGTGCAACATATCCATTACAGGACTGAAAAAGGGACTAAACAGTAAAAAGGTAGCATGTGCTATCAGTACTGAGTTATCTGCAGTAATGAAGATACTGTTCACTTATGGGGAACTGCAGTCTGAAAATTACAAAGAAAAAAGGGGGGCGGGGGGGAAACAAAACTCCAAACCCAGTGATCATTAATGTACATAAAGTTATGAATATATAGAAAAAATCCCAAGATAAAATAATTTATGTTTAATAATGACTATTGATAGTTGGGAACGGGTTATTTTACAATAAAAATCATTCTGTTAAGTTTTTAGATGATAAAGATASCTTGCTTTGGTGCTCAGAGAATTTTCAGTATGACCATGGAAGTTCCYATTGATTTTAATGATGTCCTTTACCAGCTAGTATAACTACCTGAGCCAAAGTGATCTTTAGTCTGATCGGGTTTGAACAGTTTTATATTCAATGTCAATAAAGCCATTATATGCACATGCTATCAATGCTTTTTAAAGTAATGCCCATACAATCATTATGGGATGGATTCTAATTCATCTAACTCAGTGATCTAATTTACACCTGAAGCCCTCTTCCTAAAAAAGTGCCAATGCTCCTGATGTAGTTAGCTGAAAGCTGCAAGTGTCCTTAAAGCCAAGTCTGAGAAGCTCAAGATCCATTTAAAGAGGTATGATAGCCATTTTCTGTCATTTATTTATCCTTTACCCATAAAGCATGTCATACTTGTACCTCTTATCATTAGTTATTAGTGTGTTCATCCATTGCCTTTTAGTGTATTGCCATTAAATGGGACGGCAAACAATGGGCAGGGGAAATGATATGGTCAATGCCCTAGGGATGTAACAGTAATGGATGGATGGACAGTAATGATTCACTTACTGCAGTCAGTGCTATCCCAGTCACTTTTGTGATGTAGTATTAGTTCCATAGGAGATATCAGATGAGAGGGGAAAAAAAAGATAAAAGGAGATAAATCTACATAAATGGGAAGGAAATAACAAATAGCTGTGGCTTCAACCCTTCTGTTTATTACTGTTTTATAATGTTTTGAAATAGATAGATGAAAATTATAGGAAGCACTAAAATGGAAATTAACATTTAAAAAAGGTTCAAGGTTGCTGTAGACAGGTTTGAATGAAAATAATCTCTGTCTGCAATGCATTTACAACACAAGGTTTCAAGACATAACAAAGTGAGGTGAAGCAAACAGACTTCGGTTATGTTCTTTCCTCCCAGAAGCCTCTCAAAACAGCTGAGAATGAGAATAATCCCGCCAAATACAGTAAAATTACTTATGTATGTACTCCAAACTACAGCTGCGTGTAAGTGCTCTCCTAGTAAGGACCTACTGAGCTGGTTTAAAGCACGGCGAAATCCACAGGACTTGTACCAGCTTCATTAGGGTTCTGCATTGGCCTTTTCTTCAAATTCTCTCTTGACTTTTAACTCTTATATGCTGATAATGCATCACCTGTTCATAACTTCAGCTATTTCAGTTACTGGAAGAATAAATAATAATAATAATAATAATAATAATTATTATTATTATTACTGATATTATTATTATTACTAATATTATTATTATTACTAATATTATTATTAACAATAGGGTACACTGTAAAACCTAAAGAATAGACAAGATTAAGTAGAATTAAGTAGAAAATTCGGAGACTTTAATGAGATTGTTTTATTTAAATGCTCATTTACAAAAGAACTTYCCAGTCATTAGAATTTTGAACTTGTTAAAAAAAGAATTAATTAGTGCCTTGACACAGTATTTTTCAGATTTCTTTTTCTCTTTTGAATGTATTTTGCTGGTGCAATGTCTGATGAGAAAGCTGTTTTACAAATAGTTTCTGGAAGAATTATTAAGCAAAGCCAGATTGAGCAGGAGGTATTGAGAAAGGCATATATTTTTGATTGATAGAAGAATGCAACGCTGAAAGAATAATAAACAGTGTTTAGATAGCAGCACAAGAAGGTTTTCAACTGTTTAATAGAAACAGTTTGTTACTATATACATATAACAAGAAACAGAATGCTATTTTAGCTTTATAGAATTTAATTTGCTTGTCTTCTGAAAATGGGCAAATACAGCAGCTGTGTTTCCAACCTTCAACTTTATAAACTTTACTTTCATCTAGCAAAACATTCTGTTAAGTTCTTGAAATTGGAGGTAAAGATGCAATTTCTTTACATGTTTAACCATGAAATTATGAAGAAGATAATAACTGAAGGGTTTAAAACTATATCTAGTACACTTCTTGCAAAGCCTAAAAGTGATGCATGTAATTATATTTTTTAGTTCCATATAATATCTTCTAGCATACATGTATGTATATTACAGATCTCTAGCTAGACATTCATTCTCTGTGCCTTTATCTAACCTAAGATTTAAAAAATACAATTTACAATCAAACAACATCAAAGTAATCAAAGAATATAAACATAATCTACTATGGCAGAACTGAACATAAAGCTGTATCCTGATAAAGCATAGTGCAGCGGAGAGAGGCCTGTTCCTCTGTGGCACATGAGGAGGAACATGGGCCGAGCACCAACCTCTGCTAAAAAGGGGTTGTTACTACCGCTACTTCTACCCGTTTTCCTGGTAAAGCCATGCCTGATGATCGTGCATAAACACAGTGATTTTTTGCTATMTAGTGCAGTGAATCAGTCCAAATAACCAAATTCTCTACCACTCTATCATTTATTCTACTCTTTTAAGTCAGATCCACAAGAAGTTATTTACAAGTTAAACTAGGTACTTCACTTTCTGGCAGAGGAAAATTATACATTTACCATTCTGCTGTGCAACTGRTTTCTTTGTTTCTCATGTGAGTCTGCTGGATGGTTTGGGAATGCAGGAGGTTATGCATTGCCCTGAAGTTCAATAAGGTTTGGACAGATTTATGGATGAGTGGCATGCTCAGGCATAATACAGACAGAACACAACCCATGGTACACCCCAAAATCAGTCAGTTTGAAATCTCTTTCTTTCTTCCCATCTCTTATCAAGAAGAAACATCCCATAGTGACCTCAAAAGCCTTGGAATTCTTCTGCTCCATTAAAATCCCCAGACAACCACCTCCCACATATTGCATGTGCTGAGTGCTATTTTTTATGTGGGTGCAGCCAGTGTAAAAGACAGGAAGAGAGGGTCCCTACAAATCTTTGTTTAAGAAAAATAATAGTGCAGTCAAAGCAAGTTATATATTTCTTTCTGCCAGAAGGGAAATTAAAAACTGTCTATACTTCATAGTAATTCACAGGATTTGAATAGTTTATGAGAAGAATTGGTGAACCAAGCTGAAGTGTCGGTCTGTGAGCCAGGATAACACCTGGGAAGGTAGAGCAGTAGTGTTTGGTTTTTGTGAAATGATTAAACTAAGTTAGCTTAATTCAGAGCAGCAGGAGCAACAGATGCTGTTGCCTGAGTTTATTTTCTTTTGTTTCCAGATGGGGTTAGAGAAATAAACACTGGAACATAAAAAAGATCTGTAAAGATGTCTTTCTAGTCCTTCAGCACAGCACAGCACTGCCCGCTACAGTATATACCCTGTGACTTTGGTTCTTGGGCATTTGTTTTCCTCAAGGTAACATTGCTGTGGAATACTTTTAAGGGCTTTTTCAGAGTAAAGTCAAAGTAACCAACTTGCACATCACAGATCCCTGCAAAAAAATCCTCTCCGGTGTTATAGAATGGCAGTGCTATTCTGTGGACCACTGCAAAAGCTTTTTTTTTTTTTTTTTTAATAAACCAGACAGTGCTACTCAAAGGACGTTCTTAATAATCCTGGTCACTATAATAAACATTACTGAGACATTTCAAGCAGTTATCCCTGCTTTGCGGAAGGGTCCCCTAGAAAGATAGGAAACGTRAAAGTGTCAGGAAGCTATCATTTTGCAGTAAGAAATAGGTTTCACACCACTAGTCTGCTTATAATTATGGTGATGAGACTCACATACTTACCTTCAAATTGCTTTTCATTACTTAGTTACTCCATCCAACCAAGAGCAATGCTCAGCTGTCCTGTGCCCTGCAGAACTGAAAAGCAAGAAACAAGTGCTCCCCAAATACTAACACTACGAAGCTAGGGCAGACAGCAACTGGAAAAAACAGCAAAATGTAAATCAGATAATCTTCATCCCCAAATTTCTCCTCACATCGTCAGACTGATCTCCACAGAGCAAAGCTATCTGATGCTCCTTATAAAATCAAATTGCATTGGCTTTAACAGTAACTGTTCCCCCAATACTGCAGTTCGCTATAGCCAGAGAAATTTTTTAATCCTGGACTCCTCTCATGCTTCTCCTAATATAAATAAAGAAATAAATAGTTGTAACTGCCTCCTGGCTGAATAGGCTTTTAATTTTTATTATTATTATTATTATTATTTGCATGCCTAAACTGGTAGCTGAAATTAAATAATTTAAAAGGTCTAGTTCTGAGAAATATTGCTTTTCAAATTCCCTTTTGAATGCAGATGCTTAATCTCCTTTAGGGGTTCTGGCACATTAGACACAGACATACAATGTTCTTCTGTAGTGTCATTCCACCAAGAGGTTTACTGGGTGTCTTAAAAAGAATTACCAAGTCCTAATTGTAAGTGTGTCAATTCACCTCCACCCCACATTACAAAGGGAATGGAAAAGGTGCCCAGAAAGAGCTTCAGCCAGGATAGACTAAGGGGAAAACTCTGTGAACAAGCAAGCTCAAAGAACAAGTTTTTGTTGATTTAAAACCAACCAACCAATGAACCAACCAACCAACCAACCAACCAAAACAMTAACAAACACATTAAAGTATTGGCATCAAATCCTGGGAAGGCAATTACATGAATACTACTGCAAGTCCTTCAGTTGAGGATAGACCAGGGAGGGATTCAGCTATGACTGCCTTCAGGTATTACCAAACCATGTAGCTTCCCAGAACAAGACTGCTGCATATGGCTGTAATGATGCTGCTTATTCTGCTTGTATTAAATCCCCGGAAGATCAGAACTGCTGCTGCTGAGGGCGATATTATAGTGTCTGGAGAAACCATCACTGATGGCGTCAGAACAGCTACCCCCACTRAAGACAGCTTTCCATCTCTGTTCTCCCTTCATCTAGGTGGGAACAGCAAGTCCATATTTCCCTGTCCCGCCTTACTATTCCAGATCCTCTCCTGCTCATGAGAACCCTGTTATTTGTCCACCCGCTTGTGGCAAACCCCAAAACTGAATTTAATCTTGCCCTGCTGAGAAGCCAAGGGCTGGCACTGGGTTTAGTGTTGTCTATTGTTTACAAGTAATCTAGATTCTTCCAGTGTCATATCTAAAATATGTTTAATTAAGTTGTGAGTTGTTGGTGACTCACTCATCAGGTGACTGTTGATCACACCGACAGGAGTAAATAGGTCATTGGTAATCAGGGGCTCAGAACGTTGGAAGAAGTCTAAGAATGACTGCAATTATGTAAAATCATGCAGAACCAAYAATAATGAAAAATAAATTGTCCCCCTACTCTGAATGTACAGACGTAAGTGGAAACAAAATGGAGAAACAGAACCATACATATTAATGAGACAGCACCATCTAATCAAAACCCATTGTCTTCTGCCAGCTCAATCAACAAATTATTATAGAGGATAATGTTACACTTAGGAACTCTAAATGTTTATAAACAACCTCAATTACTATACTGCAGTAACTTGTCTTCGAAAGCAATCAGGTTTAATATTTTATCAGACGAACAGAAGGAAAAATTTGTATAAGATCAAGCAACTACATTGAGAAAGACATTTAGTTATGTTGAATAAAAATGTTAAGTTTTAAATTAATGTATGTGATTTTTCTGAGTTTCTCAGTAGCATAAATAAATAAACACCAAGTTACCAGTATTAAAAGAATGTTCAGAATGCAAGAGTCTTAAAAACCAGTAGAGTTTCTAGGAATCTTACAGACATTTCTGCAAACTATTCTAAAAGTCTCTGAAATTCAAAACACTTCTCTGCATTCAATGAATCCTGTAAATGTCTATAGGACTYCTTTCAAACTATCATATAAGTGCTAGTATCTTACTGAGCATTAATATTTGGGTTTTGTTGATTCAGCCTTTTAAAATGTTCATTTTGTGAAGTTGCCGTGTTGCATGCTTTCCTTTCTTCCACTGCCTTTAATTCCAAATGGATATTAGATTAAGTGATTTTTCATTTCTTTTATTCCCCGCTGCCCTATGTTGTTTTCCTTTTTAAATWCTCATTATATTGTAAGTTCTAAGTTATACACTGCCTTTAGGATTTTTGATAGATTATGTAGTTATATTTGAATTTTTCATAAAATAATATGTATATGTGTATCTGTGTATGTTAGAGATTTTATGTACATTTGCATCATATATTGGTTACAGTTACAGTCAACTCTTCTGCASAGCAAGCACCTTCAGTCCACCCCATGCATCCCTGTGCATAACAAGTTGTTAGAAATTATTCTACGTGCACATATCTATGCATAAAAAAGCATAAATTTTGTTCAACTTGAAACACAAAAATTTCATATCTCTGAAGATTCCATTTCAACATACTTCACTTCATAGTAAAAGAAGACTTTGTTTCTGCTACTCTGATACTAATTAAGCAGTGCTGGTTCGGGGTTTTGTAAAGTTATTTTATTTTTGAAACTTCGTGTGTTACTATATTTTTATTTTAATGAAGCCATTTCCATATGCAGGACCCCTAGCCGTATGTAAGAGGAAAGACAAGTAAATGTCAGCAAGGATTGTAAGCAATGAAACAGTATAAAAATAACTTTTTATTTCTTGCAACAAAATTTAAAGGTTTTATAATGAGTTGTTAAATTGAGTTCTTAACAAATATTGAGCTCAAAAAGCACCTTCAAACTGTAGTTGGCATATTATCAGTATTTGTATAAACAATCAAGGTGTACCAGTCAGTTGTAGGACAAGCTATTAAAATTCAGTCAATGTGTACTACCTCTGTAGCCAGTGATGAAGCTCCCACTGAATTTACTGAAAAGAACAGTTGGGCTAACACTGACAGCTTGACCAAATTTCTCTGAAGTGTGTTTAAAAGCTACAAATATATCTTTATTAGATGCAACCCAGCTTTCAGGTACAATATTTAAAGGGAATTAATATAGAAGAGGTTTTTCATCTCCAGTTCATATGAACCTATAACTAATTGAAATATATATGTATAATTGTATATGGCTGTAGTCATTCCCAGCAAGACTAAYCCATGCCTCTGTGTTCCCCTTGGCAGCGGCCCTAAAAACAGCTTATCATTGAGTGATGGGACTATGAAATCACCTTCTCTTTCTTCTTCCTTACTGTTCTCTTCTCTTTTTTCCCTGGCCCCACGAGACAAATTATCTAGTGACAAGCAGAATTATTCAGGAATGGTAAAGGACTATCATGTTATTTAAACACTGAAGAGAGGCAGAGTGATCTAAGCCTAGGAGTGACAGCTGTGACTGCTGGGATTTGTTGCCAGCTCTGGGAATGGCTTGCTCCGCAAGCTTGCCAACTTTTCTAGCCTATCTGTATAATGGAACTAACATTTTCTGATGCCATAGAGCTAAACATTTTGAAGAAGTGCTTTGAAGATGCAAAGAGCTTTAATAGTGTTAAGTGTCACATTTTAGCTACATAGACCAAAGAAGAAAGTTTGGAAATTTTTATTTTTTTTCCCCAGAGAGACCCTATCATGCAAATTAAACCTGATTCTGGCCCAACTATGAATCTGAAACCAGTGATGGATGGAAAAATCATGTTTTCAAGGGATATCCATTTCTAAGCAGAAGAATATTAGCCTATAGTTTCTTTGGAACTTGCCTCAAGGAATATGAATTCTTTCACACAGCATCTAGCGGAAATACAAGTTTAGACCTGGAAAACAAAGTAGGGCATAGGAGACAGGGAATCTTGTATCAAATTATTTCCGGATCATGGAAATTTCCTTTCCAAAAAAAGATACTGCTATTCTGCATCCTATTATGGACCTTGTTCAGCTTGCTCAGGCATTTTTACTCTCCGTTGTATGGAGGAGAAAGTCAGAAATAACAACTCAAATGTATTACAAACTGGTTTACAACTGCATTTGTAATTTACTTCATGTGCATTTAAAATGAATTATTTGTGCTCAAATTATATTTAGCAATAATTAAAATAAACTATTCTATATATTACATTCAAAATATTCAACTATTTCCCAGAAAGGCAACATATATTCTCCTTTTATAGCAAATTAGCCTACATTACATACCAGGAAGACAGACATAAACACCCAAAAAGTCTGGGCAGGGGAGGCAACATTCTCTTCTTTTTTGCCCAGCTCATTGTGGCAATCCACCCTTCAAAGCTATCTACTCTTTGCTTCTCTGAGGCAAAGAAACAGAATCCCAGTACTCCAACTCTCAGACTGTTTCTGGAATATCCAACCTTTTGGATGCCTTATGGTTTTGAGTTTGTTGGTGTTTGCAGTAGGGCCAGTATTGACCTTACCTTGTATTTTCAAGGCACTCTCTCAGGTTGTAGGGCCTTTGCCTAAATCCATTTTAAGATTGAAAAGCATCTTCTGCTTACCACTTATAAATAAAACTTCCTCCTCAAACTCCTAAATAGCTTAGATGAACGCCTTTCTCGGAATGTCACTAATGATTTCAGCTTTCTGGTGTTAGCAGGTTTTTTCCACAGACCTTCCTAAACACATTGTAGTCTTATTTAACAAAAAAAAAAAAAAAAAAAGGCAAAAGAAACAGAACATTGCTTGAAGAAGGGACTGACTTTTTAAAGTTCAGTGCCCTTTGCTCTTGCTCCTCTGCCTTGGAAGTTTTCCATGAAGTTGTATCTCTGTTAATGGAGGCAAAATAGTCCAAATAGAGTCCTAAGGAATTATCAAGCCTAAACTACTACAAATGGTTGAAAAGGTAGGCGAATTAGAGCCAGTCCTTTAATAATCTTAGAGCTTCTTTACCAAGCAACTCCATGGTCAGTTCTAGTGGATGATCACTGATGTCTGTCACATGACTTACTTTTTGCAAGGACAATTTCTTTTCTTGATGGAGTATTTTTCTTGCTTGAAGCTTCTTAATTAGCRAAGATTGACTGCATTTGATAAAGGTAATATCTCTCTTTTATTAAAATTATTCAGTCTGTGCTACCATCACTTTGGGATCACAGCCTAACATGAGAGACAAAAATTAAGATAAAAAGCTGTATTTCCAGATTGGAATTGGCTGCTTGTAAGAAAGATGTAGAGTGTGTTACAAACACATGCCAAATTTTTATGTTGTACAGACACATTTTCCCAAATCGTCATAGATTAAAATATCAGCGTACTAGCAATCATCTGCCTATATTCAGTAACAATATTTTGGAATTTCCTATTCCAAGTACCAGTTCCCCATGCAAGAAAAGATATTCCGTCTGCCCTGAGCACAATATAAAAGAAAGGGAACAAGATGGCTTGCAGCAGCCCCTCTTCTCCTCAGACTACTSTGCTGGTAGCGGGCGTACATCCTCTTTTGTCAGAAGAGGAAAAGAAATTGTGATAAAGGCAGACACACAACAAGAGAAAAAAAAACAAGAAAAAAAAAAACCAACAAACTATTGTCCTCTCTGAAACAATAGTCTCTGCAGAGATGAAAAAGAAAATATCAGCCTGCCCTCCATGAAAAATAAAACAAAGGCAGATGCTACACCAAATATTCCTGTACATCTAGTGGGAGTTAAATGAATTAAAAATAGCCACCCTGAGGTGAAAATAGTTCCTCTGCCTGTATTTGGTGCCCTAAACCAAAGGCTTCTGGCTATATGACACAATTTCAGGAACTACTTTTCCGCCCTTGGGCAATATGTCTCACGAGGAGCGGCTGAGGAAACTGAGGTTGTTTAGCCTGGAGAAGAGGAGGCTGAGGGGAGACCTTATCGCTCTCTACAACTACCTGAAAGGAGGCTGTAGAGAGGCGGGTGTCGGTCTCTTCTCCCAAATAACAAGCGATGGGACGAGAGGAAATGGCCTCAAGTTGCACCAGGGGAGGTTTAGATTGGATATTAGGAAAAAATTCTTCACCAAAAGTGTAGTCAGGCATTGGAACAGGCTGCCCAGGGAAGTGGTGGAGTCACCAACACTGGAGACATTCAAAAAACGTGTGGACGTGGCGCTTCGGGACATGGTTTAGTGGGCATGTGTGCTGGGTTGGCGGTTGGACTCGATGATTTTAAAGGTCTTGTCCAACCTTAATGATTCTATGATTCTATGATTCTATGAATATTTTACAGCTGCAACTCCAAGTACCAGAGTTTACGAGGAAGATACCAATAATGAGACTTGTGAGGGTCTTTTCCAAGGATTACAAATGAAAACTGGAATGGATAGGATTTATGGAAAGGTAGAGTTCAGATTGTAGGATTGGGAGCATACTTGGGATCTTGAAGACAAAAGGCAGGAGAGTGAGATGAGAACCCACAGAGGAAGACAGTCTTAAAAGAAGGTTTTTCGGCAGAAATAGGTAGGAGGACAGGTAGCCTACTGGAAGGATTCAGAAAGGAGACAGGTTAGTATAATATACAGGAAATGTAAGAAAGGAGGGAGGAAAGAGACAAAAGTGATTATGCCTAAAGCATTACATGCAAGAATTGAAGTGATGGGAAAAAACACAGGCTGTGTAGGAATACTGGTTAAAGTGGTATCACATAATACCATCCTTGTTCCTTTGCAGAAACATACTGGCTTACACTTTCCAGATGTATTTTTTCAACATCTGGCACTAGCTGATCCTTGCAGTTTATGAGGAAACAGACCTCATTTTGCAAGATCACAGAACTTTTCTCTGGCTGGGTTTATACACAATGCAGTTTTATTTGTCCTTTTTTCATTGAGACCCAGTCTGCTTTGTACTTAGCAGATTCCCCTGCATTTTGTGTAAACACTAGATAAAGTTCAAGAGAAAACAAGTTTTATTCTAGCAAATGAAACAGTTAAGGTTTTGATAACAAAATGGGAAATAAGGTTCCCATGATGGAAAACAAACAAATAAAAAAAAAAATCTTTGGATAAAACTCAATACTAGGGGTCATTTTAGCTGTTTCAGTACCTCACCTATCTTAGCATCTGGGTAACTTGTCTCTAACTTAGTAGGGCTGGATCATCTCTCTGTTCAATGTAGACTGCACTTTTTTTTCTTTTTTCCATTTATTCTGCTTTATTCTTTTCTTCGTGTTTTATAATCCATTAGGAAGATAGTTTGAGTAATGGAAATCTCTTTCATAAATATGGCTGCAATCGCTAAAAGTTTTTCACTTTAAATGCAAACAAAATCTTCAGTGTGGGCTTTTAGGACTCACTAACTGCAAATAAAGTGATCTTTCTTCTCTTTGGAGAGATATTTCCAGACCATCAGTTTGCTACACTACTTTGCAGATGGTATCTCTTAGAAAGTTTACATTATCCACACATTTTATTAAAATTAATCACAATCTCATTGTTATTTCTTCAAAGAGACCACACAGAACATAATGGATTAGCTGTCAGACTTCTTTCTTCTGCGCTCCATTGCCTTTTGTCATTTCAGGACCTTTGACATCATATGAGGGAGCTCACTCCTGAAGAGAGAAGGGGAGCAGGACATTAAAACAGTCCTATCCCAATCTGAACATTAGATCAGATATTACTGACAAAGAGACACTCTATGCTGCTAGTGAGTAGCCTTAAACATTGGATCCCTGGTCATCTGCATTGCTTAATTGTTATCTTGCTCCCTGACTATGTTTTACACCACTCCAACTGGCTAGAAGACAAATCTATTAAAGACAGAGCTAATCCTAAACAGTGTGGATGCAAGTCAGTCTTAATTGCTTGGTTTCAGAGCCAAGGATCGGTCCCTGATCATCTGTCATTTAGCCACATTGACATAGTCAACAGAAGACCAAATGAAAAGAGGAGAGCATCTTAAAAGATGTAAAGGTGTGCGGGGAGCACAAGAGGCAACTTAGAAGAAAGTGTTAACAGTAAGTGTAGAAGAAAATGTTAACGGTAAGTGTGTTAAAACAGCACTTTGAAGCCATTGTGCTAGGTGTGATAAAAGTACAGAACAAAAAGATAAGCTTGGCCTGCACAAAACTTGCAATCAAATTTATAAGGCAAGCGGCCAAAATAGGATGTTGTCAGACAGCAGGGAAGGAAGATTCTGAGTTGATGCTCCCCAGTAGTACTGGAGAGGCTAATTATTGGAAAGCAATAGATAGTATCAGTATTTTTTCAAGATCTTAAAAGCAAAGGAGGTTTACAAAGAAGGAAAAGCAGTGGAAAGTAAAAAGCAAGTAACAAAAAAGAGGAGAAAATAAGATAAGAGGTGACACTCACTGTCCTCAACTACATTCACAAAAGCAGTTCCAAAATCAAGGAGTACTTTTGCCCTCAACCTGGGACTTTCTGGCCATATTCTTAGTGTTATTCCATGTAACTCTTATGACTAATTCACCAATTGCAAATTGCTGAAGTTACCAGTAGGTTTCSTTAAATATTTTCCTAATTTTTATAGTTACTTAGCTGAAGAAGAATTAATCCCAAAGAATGCAATAAATGTGTATTTCCTAGAACAACTGGATATAATAAATCTTCCTATGTGAAGTTAAAATCTTTATGCTGTTGTTAGAAATAATTGTTATGTATCAAGGGAAAGATGCCCATCAGTTACTGCTGGTGAGATTCCAGGGTGTATTAACACATATTGAATATGCAATCTTCAGAATGCCATTACAATTAAAGGAATAATGAGGACTTTATTTGCTGTGATTTCTGTTGCTATTAAACTGGAATTTGTYCTTTAAAGGAAGCTACATAATATTTCTCTGATTTTTCTGATTTTGCATAATATTGTTCTGATTTTTCTGATCCTCAGTGATAGGAAGAGTGGATGTTTCTATTCTCCCAAGTGGAGGGTCACGACTACATTAGAAGGAGCACTGTACGAGAGCAGAATGCATTGCATTATTTGATAGAAGAAGGAAGGTTTTAAGGAAAATGCTTAACAGTGCTCGGCAAACAACCTCAACCTCTTTCTTCAGTGACAAATGCAAGCACCCATGTTTCAGTTCAGTACTCTCCTTATTCCAGTATCTTATCTCTAACAGTAGCCAATGCTGAGGCATCCTAAGCTTGAACAAGAAAATGAAAAAAATATGCTTCTACTTAACACACACAAGCAATTACAATTACCAAATGCACAGAAAGTCCTATGTCTGTACAGTCTGTGGGCTGAAGCTTAAAACTGATGTCCTCAAGGTTGGACAATATTATTCACCCAGCTAAACAAATTGTAAAAATAAGGATCTGTTTCGGGAATAGATTTTAATCTCCTTTTGGAGAAATATCCAGAAGTTTTTATTACATACTGTCCTCAAACACTCAGTGGGAGCAGGAGTCATGGTTAAGTAAAGGTGGCAATCCCATTTAAGATGCTCCACCGTATCTTCATCTTGATACGAGAAAGAAATTTACATTGAGAACAATAACTCACTAGAACAACTTCCCCAGGGACATGATAGAGTCCATATCACTGGAGGTTTTCAAGATGCAATTTGTCAGGGTACTAGATAATCTCATCTAGGCTCCCCTTCCTACAAAAGGTCAGACCAGATGATCTTTCAAGGTGCCTTCCAACTTGGGCTGTTCTATGATTCTATGATTCTATGATTCTATGATTGTACCTGTGGTGGGTTGACCTTGGCCAGCTGCCAGACACCCATCATCCATCCAGTCACTCCTCTCAACAGGACAGAGGGAGAAAATAAGGTAAAAAGCTCACTAGGGTCAAAATAAAGACAGGGAGATCACCTACCAGCTACCATCATGGACAAAACAGAGTTGACTTAGAAAAAAATAATTTAATTCAATGCTAATTTAAATAGATTTGGATAGTGARAAACAAAGACAAAACTAAAACAACACTGGGCACCACTGAGAAGAGTCTGGATCCATCTTATTTACTCCTTCCCATCATGCAGTTATACAAATCACAAGATCCCCTCTGAGCCTTCTCTTTTCCAGGCTGAGCAAACCCAGCTTGCTCAGCCTCTCCTTGTACATCAGAGGCTCAGGTCCCTTCATCATGTTTGTAGCTCTTTGCTGGGCTTGCTTCAGTCTATGTTTGTCTTGCACCAGGGAACTCAGAACAGGACCTAGCATTCTAGGATGTGTCTCATCAGGGCTGATCAGAGGGTAAGGATCACCTCTCTCCCCTCTTTTTTGTCCTTCTTAAAAACAGGAGTAATTTTTGTTTTTTTATAGGTCTCAGGAACCTCCTCCAACTTCCATGACCTTACAAAGATAGTCAAGAGTAGCCTTGCATTGACATCAGCCAGCTCCCTCAGCACTTCTGAATGCATCCCATCAAGACCTATGGACTTCTATATATCATCTAGTTTGTTTAAATGTTCCCTAACTTGATCATCCTCCACAGTGAGGGTAAGTCRTCTTTGCTCTGGACTTTCACACTGRTCTCAGGGACCTGGGATTCCTAGTAAAGGATTCTTACTAGTAAAGACCAAGATGAAGAAGACTCTGAGTACCTCAGCCTTTTCCATGTCCTTTGTCATCAGGCCTTTTATCCCTTTCAGCAGTGGGCCCATATTTCCGTTAGTCCTCCTTTTGTTGTTGATGAACCTGTAGAAACCTTTCTTATTGGCTTTTATGTCCCTTACCAAATTCAGCTCCAGGTGGGTCTGCTTTGGCTTTCCCAACCTGGTTCCTTCATGTTCAGACAGTGTCTCTCTATTCTTCACAGGTCACCTGTCCCTGCTTCTACCTCTTGTACACTTCCTTTTTATGTCTGAATTTAGTCAGCATTTCCTTGCTCATCCATGCAGGTCTGCTGCTGCCAGTCTTGCTCACCAGCATTGACCATTTTTCACCTTGGAGGAGGTGAACCCTCAATATCAACCAGTTCTTCTGGACCCCTCTTCTCTCCAGGGCTGTATCAGGTTATCATTCATGAAATCCAGAAACCTCCCGGATTGCTTGTGCCCTACTGTGTTGTTCTTCCAGCAAATAACRGGCAGCCTATACCACCTTAGGTTCCAAGTTCAGGTTAGGTTCCAAACTTTTATATATATATAAAGTTAGGCAAGATGAATCCACTCATTTGCCTATTACAGGATAGTCTGTAATTCCAGAAAATCCATAGAGCTGTTGTTAGTCCTATGTTCTTATACAGGAAAACATAATAAATGGAGCCACTGTCCCTTCTCCTTTTTTATCTTCCAGACACTTTCTGTGACCAGAAGGGAAAGGACKGTCAGGTGGCATCAAACTATTGTTTCTTTCATTTTGAGTACACAAGTTCAAAAGTCACCAAGCTTTTTTTCTTTTATTATCACGAGATGCAACTTCGTGTCACAACTACGCTTAGTTCTACATGTATTTGCCAAAGACTATTGCCCATAACAAAAGTGKTTTTTTTCCTTTCTATCTGAATTTCATTAAAACAAAAAAAAATCTACACCATGCTTGTTTATTTACAGGGAGGTAATTCCCAACTATGTGATCCTCTGAATCAACAAAAGCATCAGCCTGAAGTTAGAAAGCTGTAAGTTAGTCATCTCCTGTACTTTTGTGTAAAGGGGCTGAGGGGGAGACACTATTTTAACATATTGCTATTCACTCCAAAAGCTGAAGTATATGCACTGTAATTGTTATTAATTGTTAATAATTATTCATTTCATGACTGTGTTATGAAGGGAAAATAAAGGACTGTCCAACTATAATAAATCCAGCTCCAAATCTCAGTTACATTTAAAACACAAACCTGTTTCTCCCAGGCTGTAATTGTAGGAGTTGGACAGCACTTTGATGGAAATCATCTGACCTCGTCTCTCTTCCTCAGATGGCCGGAAGCTTACTACCAGCACAATCCATAAGGGTTTCTTAGTTCGCACATACCATCTGCATCACATGAATCAGTTCCTTATAGTGCTGCCCTCAGTGGACAAGTACTGCCAATATCAACTAGTTCAGAAACTCAAGCCTAGACCTTAAAAAAAATGGGCTTTAGGGAAGAAAAGGAAGTACTGATGATTCATGGTTGCTTGTGCTCTAAAATAAAGGGTGAAGGTAGAGGGAAGCCCGAGGTTATCATTGGTTTATTCCAGCTTTAGTCACTACTGTCTATCAATAACCAAGTACAGTCAGGCTAGTATTTCTATGTGCTCCAACTATAACTCAGTGACTGAAAATTGCTGTATCTAATAGGTCTCTTTCTTCCCTACCAGTCAACACTGAGTTCTAATTCAAAGCAATTTCAGTGTTATCCAGCCCCATACACAATAGGAATTGATGATCTGCTCTTTCACCTGTTTCTGTTCTTTGTGACAAATTGATCTGATAAACCAGAAAATTAAACCGTGTCTGGAGGAGCCAGACTAAACTCCATAAAAAAATAGAAGAAACAGGATAAATACTAATTTGGATCAGACAACTATATTGATGAAATCTTAACTACAAATCGTAGTGACTAATCATACACGACAGTGTTCAGAATGACATACAACACACTGTTAAACACAGATGTGAAAAGGAGTCAGCACAAATTCAAAAAGAAGTAAAAGCAGGAGTTATAAACTTGTAAAGTGTGTGATTATCCTTTTAATTATGTAACCTATCCTGAAATCTTCCACTGAATTAATGAGGTCATACTGCCATCTTCTCCAAACAATGAAGAAAAAAATAATAACAACAATAACACAGCAGAAATTAGAAATCATACCAGTGACTTAGCTGACAAATTTCAYACCTGGAATAACAAACAGCAAAAAGAGTGAACACTTTGAGAACATCATATATACTGTAAATTGTCTACTTATAAATAATACTTAGATATACTAGCAAAAGAATGGATAAAATGTGTTAGAAGTTGCAAAACCTCAATATGGAACTGTTTATGTATTGTCAAAGCATAGAATTTTCCACACTGAATTGAGCTACTAATATCCCACAAAAGACATAATACTCCTGAAAAGAGTGAAAAATGCAGTACCTAGATGATTATTGAGAAGGAAAATATTTCCTGTTTCACAAAAGGTACCATTTTATGTCTTGAAGAATCATATTGCTCTTCTCTTTCATAAGTTATTTGGACTAAAGAAATTAGTGATTTCTTTTAAAATTACTTCATTCCACTAAAACACATGAAGTAAGTGTTTAATCCCACAGTATTCTTCACTTAGGAAATTCCATTGACCTCAGAAAYCAACTCTGGATATACACAAGAATGGTAACTTTTACCTATTTTTCCCCCATGGGCCCTTCCAGAGGTTTGCCCAAATAAAAATGTCATCCATCTTTTCTATCAGGCTGCAGAACACAAAAATCAGTGTCTCAGAGTCTGAGCTTTGTCCGCATTCATTTCTACTGCGTGCAAGAACTGTAATGAGTTTGCATTGAATTTGAATTTCACTGATTTAGGAAGAAAGATTAACAGTCTTCACCTCACTGAAGCCCTGAGTTACACTGCAATAATTTCCTTTTTAAACGATGTGCAGCAATTACTCAGCATCATAGATGTAGCACTGGAAAACTAGTTATGTTTTGAGTCTCCTTACTGCTCATAYGTCTTTAAGTCTCAGACAGATATTATGCTCCTGGTATCAGGGACTTTAARAACAAAATAAAAAGATGAACCTTAAAAAGATTCTAAAGAAAAAGGAAATCTCTACTTGATTATATTATGTTCCCTTAGGCCTTTATCCGAAGCCCACTGAAATCAATGAGTAGACTCCTATATATTTCAGAAGGCTATAGGCCCTTATTTTCTATCTGTTCCTAGTGCTATACAAACAACCACCTTTTAAAATTGTGAGATAGGGTGAAGTAGGGTGGGTAGAGCCTTCCTGTTCTTCTTTGTGAGGAATCCAGGCAAACAGGAGCTTCAGAATTATGTAATATTAAATGTAACTGAAAAAAAAAAAACCCCACAAAAAAAAAAAAAAAACCCACCAACCACAAAATACAGTAACACAGCTTTCATTGTCCTTGGGAGAAAACAAAGTTATAGGTGTAAAGTGATTGTCACTCAAAACATCTAATCATCCACGGTGCTCTTCCAGCATATCCACCGCAGTTGAATTATCACAAATGAGAACGTTACAGGTTTTTGAATCCTTCCAAGTAATCTGAAAAGACTAGAAAAAGCACTCATCTAAGTACAGAAATTTCCTTAACTGGCATGTTGAAAAAGATCAACTTCATCATCTCATTCTCCCTTCATCACACCGTCAAAAAAAGCAGAAATTTACTTGTATTTTGCAAAGAAGGTTTCTCTCACTATACCTACCTTTAAATCAAAATATGAGGGGAAAAAAAATCAAACTGCTGTTTTGCCCTTTGTTCACAGCAAGAGAAACATTTTTTTTCAATCACCCACTGATTGAGATTCTGAGAGCTTGCTTGTTCACAGCAAAAAAAGAGAAAATAAATAAAATGTACAGCGAATAGGAGTATTATATTTGCTAGCATTATAATTTGGTAATATAAGCTTTATGTCAATCAGTCACCCTCTGCTACTTCATATGAATGAACACGTCTTTTTGGAAAGGCTTTGATCCACCCTGGCACCTGAAGTTGAGAGAAGTATCAAAGTCACTCTACCACAGAGATGAAAGTGAACATTCATCTGTAACACAACAAATAGAAATAGATGAGCACAGAAAACAAGAAACAGAGCTAAGTGCTTTCCCATATCTGCTATATACATAAGCCAACTAACTGGTGGCATTATGTTCAACAGAAAAAAAGGGAGTCTTTGTATTATAATAGCTCTTTGCAGGTTCAGAACTAAGATGACAGCTGGAGGAAGCACGGTTCTATTTTTTATCCTGAGAGTGTAGAAGGGCGAAGGAGATGATACAGCACTCTATTCATTTCTGTTCTGAAAGTGTTAGTCTTCCTCTTAAGTTAATATGGGAAATATGTTTCATGGCAGTGTATTACAATATGCTACATAGCCATTGGTTATTGCACTTGGTGTTGTAACAGAGTGGCTGTATTGCTTTCCCTGTACATGTGATTTTTGTTTTTAACAAGGTTAGGAAGAAATAAGAGCATTTATGTGACTCACAAACTACAAATAAGTTAGCAAAAATTTAAAAAATGTCATTTCAATTGGAGTAAATGTCAATTTTCCTACCAAATGAAAAAGGCGGTTACAGATATTACAATAGYAATGAGTCTTCAGATACTGTAGACAATATATTACGGTTGTACCTGGTGCCTCCCGCATACAAGATTGGCTATGCAAGTATGTGCCCTAAGACTCGTGATGCTCCTGTGTTTAGTACATTAAAACCACAATCCTGCTTCACATCCTGTGACGCCAAGCACTCCAAACACAGTAATTTATGAAAACTCAAATCTTTTCTCAGGTCTTCAAGCAAGTATTGGTATGACTCACAATAAAGATAACTAGCCAGCAATACCTCAGGAAAACAGGAGTGACAGGAGAATCTATGGAGCTGTAAGCAATTCTGTGTCAGCATGGACCAGAGAACATGTTAAGTCCTTGTAGATGATTATAAAGACAAGACTGACCAAAACATTACACATCTTGCTGAAATTGCTAGGAAAAATGCATATTCATGAGACAACCTGCAGACACTGCTTCCATTCCAACCTCATTGTAAACGGGGTGTGCTTTACACAGAAACAGTAACTGCCTTGTTCCGAGTGCAGGAAATGTTCACTTGGCAAATTAACCTGTTAAAACTTCAGTTATCATATTTCTTAGGATGCATCAGGATCGAGTTGGAATGTCCAGCTGAAACAATAAAAAGTAGGGCATACAAATATAAAATATGCAAATACCCAGGATCGTTTTGGAACGGAATGTCGTGAAAGTAGCTTGTATGCATTCCTATACATGCTATAGAATGTAATGYAGACAGTAAAATTCAACAGCATATGTTAAGCAAAAAGGAGATTTTCCATCCTACTTGATAAGGGAAGCGCTAAGTCTTGGAATAGGTTTAATCAAAGTGAAGAAAGAGCTTTCTGGCTTAACCTGTAAATTTCTTGCACAGTAAAATGGGAAAACAGTCATCAGTGTCCACTGCAGAGTTCTGTTCTGAAAAAATATTCCAAAATTAGGAACTCCAACTACTTATCTGTAACAGAAAAGAATTTAATCTTACTCTTCAGAGGAAGGATCTTTCCCATCATCTTAAGCATCTTCCTACCCAATCGTTACTTAATACCTTTTATCTCCATCCTAGAGCATATCGTGTTTTTCTGTGCTGAACTCTGAGAATTGTGGGCTTTAGGGCATGATTTCCAAATGTTAATCATAGATAAGGTCCCATGCCAGAAAGAACTAAGAGGGTCAACTGAACAGATGGAAAACAGTAATAATTAGTAGTCACAGAATCACTCAATGGTTGAGATTGTTCAGTCTAACCTTCCCTGCTCAGAGCAGGTTTAGTAAGAGCAGATTTCTCAGGATTCTCTCCAGTCCAGTTTTGAATATCTCCAACGGTGGAGACTCCACAGGCTCTGTGAGTAACCTCTTCCAGTGTTTCACCACTCTCACAGTAAAATAATTTTTCCTATTTTCAGTTTGTGCTTATTGCCTCTTGTCTTCTCAATGAGCACCACTAAGAGTCTGGCTCCATCCTCTTTATTCCTCTCCCTGCCCCCAATCAGGTATTTATGCACATTGATAAAATCCCCCTGAGCCACCTTTTCTCCAGGCTGAACAGTCCCAGCTCTCAGTCTCTCCTCGTATGTCAGAGGTTCCAGTCCCTTCATCATCGTTCTGGATCTTTGACAGTATGCCCCTGTCTCTTTTGTACTGGGGAGCCCAGAATTTGACCCAGCACTCCAAATGTGTCTCACCAGTGCTCAGTAGAGGGGAAGGATCACCTCCCTCCACCTATTGGAAACGCTCTTCCTCAGGCAGCCCTGGAAGCTGTTGACCTCCTTTGCTGCAAGGTCACATTGCTGGCTCATGGACAACTTGCTGGCCACAAGGACCTCCAGGTCTTTCTTTGCAAAACTGCTTCCCAGTCAGTCCCCAGCTTTGGGGCATGGGATTGTTTCTCCCCAGGTTCAGGAGGTCTTGGCATTTCCCTTTGTTGAACTTCATGAGATTCTTATTTGCCCATTTCTCCAGCCTGTCGAGGTCCCTCTGGATGGCAGCACAAGCATCTGTCACATCAACCAATATTCCTAGTTTTGTAATGTGATCTGCCTTCCTCCCACACACATTCCTTATTCTTTTCTGGATAGAGGAAGTAATCCTCTAGAATACCTGGAAAGCATTGCTACTTAATCAAGAGAGACAGAGGCTTCTTTTCATTTGCCTATGAAATAAGAAAGACCTTCATTTTCAGTTACAAAATATTTTTGTTGGAATAGCTACGGTATCTATCCACTGTCTCTGCTAAGAGGAAGAAAAACATGACTTGCACCCTAATCTCGGGATACTATCCAAAATCTTTTGGGTAAAGACCCCATCATAGCATTCAGTGACTGAGAAGATTAACTGCTACATATGCTGTAGACTTCAAGCTACTCTTCTACRAGTTTTTATTTCCCTGCAAGCACGCCATTTCAGAGACAGAATTAGATATGGTATTCCAGCTCTTAAATTGCTGCATCGTATCACTCAGACATAGGCTGAAGGAGTAATTTTTACAAAAACTGTACTCAGTGAATGCTCAGTTCCTAGGCCAGGAAAAGCTTCTGCCAAAGAAAGAAGCATGCTATTGGAAAAGAAATGTACGTTCCACGTTGTCAACTCAAAATACTGCATATCAGGCAGAAATCTAAGATTTTAAAAGGCTCTAGACTATTTTTTGTCTCTAAAAAGGACAGGATTCAGAGTAGCATGCAGTTGAGACAGAATATACCTAACAGCTATAGCTAGGTGTCGTTTTTTGATTGAATAACATTGTTTTATTGCATTACACCAGTGCAAGCAACCTAAAAGCACATTTGTATCTGCACTTTTGATTAAAATTTCAACTCCATCGTGAAATCTTTACAACCTTCTCTTGCAGTTCATGGAGTTTCCACCTTCAATAACTCTCAGGGTTTCATTTTTCCATTCAGTCTTCAAAAAATTTGTTTCCATTTCCAGTTTTGCATTTCCATTTTTTCCCATATTCATTTTCATTTCAGTCAGTAAGCTAAGTAACATATGAATCAAGTGAATCTGACCCCATTAATCCATGACTTTTCACCAAGGGGTACTGGAAATAAAGAAAGTCTTCATCTTATTTCTATCAGTTGTCCACCATACCTGGCTGTCATTAACAAAGAGATTTTACTCTTGTCATCTTAAGAGTCACTCTTGAAATCATATTCTTTGTATTGGGTTTGCATGGCAAGGTTTTGGTAGCAGGAGGGCTACAGGGGTGGCTTCTTTGAGAAGCTGCTAGAAGTTTCCCCTATGTCCAATAGAGCCAATGCCAGCCGGCTCCAAGACAGACCCACCACTGGCCAAGGCCAAGCCCATCAGCGACAGTGGTAGTGCCTCTGGGGTAACATATTTAAGAAGGGGGAAAAAATAACCTGCACAACTGCAGCCAGAGAAAAGAGTGAGAATATGTGAGCAAAACAACCCTGCAGACATCAAGGTCAGTGAAGAAGGAGGGGGAAGAGGTGCTCCAGGTGCCGAAGCAGAGATTCCCCTGCAGCCCGTGATGAAGACCCTGGTGAGGCAGGCTGCCCCCCTGCAGCCTATGGAGGTTAACGGAGGAGAAGATATCCACCTGCAGCCCGTGGAGGACCTCACGCCGGAGCAGGTGGATGCGCCCGAAGGAGGCTCTGACCCCATGGGAAGCCTGCACTGGAGCAGGCTTCTGTGGACCCATGGAGAGAGGAGCCCATGTTGAAGCAGGTTCGCTGGCAGGACTTGTGACCCCATGGAAAGGACCCACGATGGAGCAGTCTGTGAAGAACTGCAGCCTGTGGGAAGGACACACATTGGAGCAGTTTGTGGAGGATTGTGTCCCGTGGGAGGAACCCCACGCTGAAGTAGGGGAAGAGTGTGAGGAGTCCTCCCCCTGAGGAGGAAGGAGCAGCAGAGATAACATGTGATGAACTGACACCAACCCCCATTTCCTGTCCCCCCGTGCCTCTCGAGGGGAGGAGGTAGAAAATGTGGGAGTGAAGTTAAGCCTGGGAAGAAGGGAGGCGTGGGGAGAAGGTGTTTCAAGGTTTAGTTTTTATTTTCTCATTATCCTGCTCTGATTTTGATTGGTAATAAATTAAGCTGATTTCCCCGAGTCTGTTTTGCCCATGACGGTAATTGGTGAGTGATCTCTCCCTGTCCTTATCTTGATCCGTGAGCCTTTCGTTATATTTTCTCTCCCCCTGTCCAGTTGAGGAGAGGGAGTGATAGAGCAGCTTTGGTGGGCAACTGGCATCCAGCCA
Source organism: Oceanodroma leucorhoa (assembly GCA_030449065.1). Taxonomy (NCBI): domain Eukaryota; kingdom Metazoa; phylum Chordata; class Aves; order Procellariiformes; genus Oceanodroma; species Oceanodroma leucorhoa. Next base: position 383,063 of record JASVER010000054.1, on the reverse strand, counting down.
GGGTCAACCCACTCTTTGCATCCCCTTTGCACAGGTATTTATATACATTGCTAAGATCTCCCCAAGACTTGTTTTCTCCAGGCTGAACAGTCCCAGCTCCCTCAGCCTCTTCTCATACATCAGATGCTCCAGTCCCTTCATAATCTTTGTGGCCCTTTGCTGGACTCTCTCCAGTTGCTCCAAATCTCTACAGAATCCAGAACTAGATGCAGCACTCCAAGTGTGGCCTCACCAGTGCTGAATGGAGGGGAAGGATCATCTCCCTCAACCTGCTGGCAACACTCCTCCTAATGCAGCCCAGGATGCCATTAGCCTTCTCTGCAGCACAAAGTGTGTCAGTYGGGGTCCCAGATGAGGCTGCTCAGGGCCGTTATGGCCTGACACAAAGTCAGGGGGGAAAAAAAAAATACCATGTCATCAAATGTTTTAGACTTTTTACAAAGAAAAATGTAAAATTAACATAAGTTCATTATTGGAATGGTTTGGGGGCAAAAATACAGTTCTCGTATTCCACACAATTGGAAAAAACATCTACTCCTTCACATTTTTTCCAGTCCAAACAAAATCTGGATTTATTTTCTTCTTAACTCTGAAATCCATTTCCCTGAATTATCTAAGTGGAGATAGAAAAAGATAGAATCCAATGTTTCAGATAATTTTTCATCTGACAGGTTTAATTAACTAACACAAATATTGCAATTTATTTGCACTTTTAATAATGTGACATTCGACAGTTCCTCAGGGAAAAACAAACACTATAGACAAAGACATTTGTTCTAAAATGGTAGTCACTAGAGAAACATTTTCTGTTCAGGATGTACAGACACTGTATTTCCAAAAGAAGCATATGATGCTTTTATTTGAGAAAGTTTTCTGCACAGCACATTATTCTTGTGACAAACAAAAAAACGTATTTGACATTTATAATTCTGTTGCATTAGACTGAGCTTCATACTCATACATGATGATAAACAACAGTACTTTGCACTTCCATGTTAGTTTTCATTCTTAAGACGTGAAAACTCTTTGTAAAAAAAAACCAATTTATATTCTTATTTTATAGATGGCAATCCAAGTATGTTTGAGGCAGAAAGACAGAATTACACAAGGTCACACAGCTGTTTATGGGAAACGTAATTTCACTATATCAACTCTGTGAGATCAACAGAGTGAGAGGAGAAGATAGTTCTTACGCTAACCTCCACCATGTCCTAGCTGGAATACAACCTTACAGTATGAAAACAACAGAAATTTGCTAGTTTTTTCCAGTAGTGGAAAGTCCTTAGAGGTGCAGGTATTAGTTAATATAGTTTCAAAGTATAGTATTGGCTGCAGCATGGCGACCTAAAGTTCATGTTTGTTTTACTAAAAAAAAGTTGGAACAGGCAATTTTCACGTTTTCTTTTTAATGGTCAGTTAATGRGAAACATTAAAGGGAATCAAGTTCAGTTCATATAGCATTTAATTCTTCATTCCTGTTTAACAGTATTTAGAGTAAGATAACCACACTTACAGCCTCTTTGGAAGGAAATAAGGTGATGAGCACAAGGGTGATTTGTTTCTTCAGGACTTTTCTGCACACTAGTACACAGTCATTGAAAAGAAAGACCACAGGAAGCTCAGGAGGAAATCTTAGCAAAGAAGTACACAAACACCTACAGTAACCCTGCAGTGGAAGTACAGTTGTCAGTCAATCACTATCATATATTAGACAGTGCAAACGAAAAGATCTTGAAAGTATGGAGAAAGTTAAAGACTACGTGCCCAGCTATACTAAGATGTTGGACACTCTCTCTTGGTTTCTTTTCTCCAGACTTAAGACATGCATTTTGAGGAATGGTTGTGAAAGTAGTTTCAACATGGTTCCAGCTCCTCCTTCAACAGTTACGGTCCCTGGAAGCTCGTCAGTTCCTACCCTAACAACAGAGAACATTGTTGATTAATACCTTGGATTCTGAGAGTACTGTGCTATCAGAAATGTTGCCTACTCAACAGACAGCACCACTGAGTACCTTACTGTATCAAATAATCCACCTAYCTGTAGCATTTTTTCCAAGGACAAACAGGACCAGCAATTTGAGTTAAACAGTCAGGTGAACCTGTGTTTAGAGATAAAATGACACAATACATGCTTTGAGATGTTTACTCTTAAGATTACACTCTCAAAAAGTCATAGTATAACTAAAAGAGCTAAACTATATATGTACTTTATATATACATGGCTGGACTTTACCCAGAAAACTAGTCCCACCAAAGTCAGTAAATCAAACACAGAGAGTCAGTAAAACAAATGATACAATGTTGAACCATACCACTCAAAAGAGAGGACAGATGACTAAGGCAGCAGCAGTGAATTCATTCTCCTTCCCCAGATTTTATTCTACTGTTTTGATTTTGTATAAAAATTTAAAATTGAAATATTGTCCTTGGATATTCTGATTTAATTCAGTGTAGCAAGCAGAAGCCCCATTTCGTCATGAAAGTGGCAATGTTTCTCTAGTGGACATAATCCCTATACCTAGACAAAGAGATTTGGATTATCATTTGCAAAGTTTATCAGAAACTTTTTAAACTTACTGTGTTATATATAGTGGATATCATTCATCATAGTTTCAATTATTTTGACAGATAACCCCTTTTCCATTTGTATCAAGAAACAGTCAGGTTTTTCTCTGACCTATTTGAAGTATTGAAGCAGCATTGAGGTACTTGTGTATTATGTGCTATTCATAAAAACCTCATGCAAAGGCTAAAGAACACAGKTAAAACTTACTGTGTACTTTTCACTTTGGATAAGCATCCAGATGCTTATCTGGGGCTTATCCAGGCCTGTCTGTTCAAGAAATCAGCCAGAGAATCTTAAAAGAATGTGTGTGCTTATGTGATTTCCAGTACATCCCGTTTTCAATCCGTTTAATGAAAAAAAAAAAAAAAAAGTTGTTATGCTATGAGCTCACAGATGTGAGATTTCAGAGCAACTCACCTGCTTTAATTAACCCTATCATCACACTTCTGTGTCATGAAAATATTTTACTACCATTCTGCAAAAAGGTCGAACATTTTGCCTATGTGCAAACAAGTATGTAACAGAAAAGTGAGAAGTGTATACACACAGCATTTCTCAGTTTTCATTAACAACTGGAAACAAGACCTGCAAAAGTGCATCTATCTAAAATAAGTCTTGTATTTTTATTTTCCTTAGATTAATTCCTAAAGCCATTTTAATCTTTGAGTTTGTTTTTATAAATGGGATACCAATGCATACTTTTAAAAAGTGAAAATACTGTGGGTATTGTAAATACTTCTTGGGCAACAGATGGTGAGGGGAGATGCTGAATACCATAAATCTTTCTCTTATGGCCTTCCAGGCAGAATCCACATGCCTATTTCTGCACACGTCTATTAAAAGTCACCTTTAACTATGTGGTACATGTAGTTGTGGAATAGCCATGCTGAAGTCTTAAATTATCATTCTGACCTACAGATGTCAAAGAGACACTGTCATTATCTTCAGCATTGGAACTTCAGTCTTTATTTTTGGAACCAACATGCTTTACTCACCTAGACCTGTGGCAGACCAATACCTTACAGCTGTTGGCTCATGAGGTTACAGCTGGCACAGCAGAGTCAACAGAGGAAATCTGTGCTTCCGCCTCAGCCAGTTYTCTGTGAAGTCTGATTGGTGTTTTGATCCGAGATGCCAGATTTGCACTAACAGATGCTAATATTAAGGCAAAAGTTCCCTTTTGCTGAGTCTTTAGGAGGGCAGAATCCTGCATCAAAAGGTTCATAACAGATGGTCGGGGAAAATAATGACTTAAACCAACAGAACTTTGCTGTTGAAGCATTAAGGTCTAGAAAAAGCACTTTGTTATTCAGCAAAATGGGTTGCAGAGGTGAGCCAAGCTTTCTTTGATTTTCCAGTTTAGTTCAGTCAGAGTTTTATATTATTTTTTTCCCCAGCATTTATCCAAACCTCAACAGGAATTTTTACCTTTCCTGAATTTCATGAAGAATGGAAAAAAAGTTAGGCCACGTAAATTACTTCAAGAAAACTTCCCCTGAATTTATGAACTAAATTTTCTTCTCTTCTCTTTGCACATTAAATTCAAATCTTCACAGTTTCTTGCATTTTTGCCTTGCAAATATGACAGCAATTACATTAAGCCCCATAAATTTTCATACATTTTGCATATTCCATTGGTCTTGACCATTAACATAATAAAAAGAAGAAGAAAAAATCCTAAGGATATTTTTTAAGATTTTACATCAAGGTTAGGTAAATTTACATACACCTAGATTAAAGTCTTTGCTGATTATTCAAACATTTACTATAGATTTTTCCTAGCCTTTACAATATATTGCGCACATCACATCTCTAGAGAATTTAAGGCCAGGTTAATGTTTTAATAGATTTATCTAAATCAGGTCAAATTGTAATAAGATCTAAACAAAATGGTCCTTTGGCTATTTCTATCACTTTCTTGATAATCTCCTCTGTAGATCAGTAAAAGTAATCCTGTAAAGAGAAAAAAAAAAATACTTTTGAAGCAGATATAAATCCACGAGGCATTCACAGATATTCCCAGAGCCATGGGATTCTTAGTGCTGATAAGCACATCAGAGTTGATTAGCAATCGAAGTGAAACTATGTTTGCAGTAGTTCTGATGCTAAAGCAATGGCCAATCATCAGAAGACAATCCTGACGTTATTTGTGATAGAAACAGAGAATGAAGGGAACACTAGAAAGTGATGTAGCACACTTTATGGCTTATTTTTGTGCTTTTGTTTTGCTTTTCCCCACWGATGATCTTCAACATAAAAGATAATAATACCTGATTTGACACTGAAAAAATTATACCAAATGTACTGAAAAACAACCAACCCAAAAAAAACGCCAAATMTTTTAATTTCTTTCACTAATAACTGGTTTTGAGACTTCATTCCCTCTTCATTTCTCAGCTTATTTTCCAGGACTGGTGTACTGGGTCTGGTTGGGATAGAGTTAATTTTCTTCATAGCAGCCCRGATGATGCTGTTTTGGATTTGTGACTAAAGCAGTGTTGACAACACACCTGTGATTTAGCTATTGCTGAGCAGTAGTTGCACAGCATCAAAGSTTTCTCTTTCCCACTCTGCCCCTGCAGTGAGTAGGTTGAGGGTGGGCAAGAATCTGGGAGGGAACACAACCTAGACAGCTGACCCAAACTGAATATTCCATGAATATTGACCCAAAGGAATATTCCATGCTATATAGCATCATGCTCAGCATTAAAGACTGAGGTGAKGTTTTTGGGGAGCTATTGGTCATTGCTCAGRGACTGGATGGGCTTTGGTCTGCTTGTGGGAGGTGGTGAGTGACCGCCTTTGCATCACTTCCCCCCCCCCCCCCCSCTTTCCTTTGCTTACTAAATTGTCTTTATCTCAACCCATAAGTTCTCTCGCTTTTGCTCTTCCTATTCTCTCCCCCATCCTGCTRGGGACAAGGAGTGAGCAGGCAGCTGTGTGGTGCCTAGCTGCTGGCCAGAGTCAATCSGCCACAATTGGCATTAGAGGTTTTTTAATTGTCTTTACATCAAAGAAGGCATTTCTTACTATCTTAGTTCCTCTACATCCTGTGCATTGGTCTGTGCTCAGTGGTTCTTTCCTTTCCACSTTCCAGCTTTATCATCAATTTTATCTTTAGTGCGTGTGGAAATTTGATACTAAATTCAGCACATCCAGCAAATCTGAGTTCTGCCAAACCTGTCAGGAAGCAGAGATTACGAGGATGAATCTAATCTTATAATTCTATTGCCATAGTCCAGGAATATCTTGCGAACCTCGTYCATGTGTGATTTTCTGAGTGAAGTACCATTGCTGTAGAGTCAGTAAYTTAACAGAAGAGGCATGAATAATCAGGACAAAATACCTCAGAAAAAAAACACCATACACAATTTATATGRTAACAAACATAAAGGACAGTTTAGGCTTTCACTTAAGACAAATTTTATCTTTCATTTAAAGAAATACTACAGAGTGCTGGATTGTCTCAAAACCTCTTCTTGTAAAAGCCACTGGATTTCAGACGAGGGCAGGAAAACACGTAGACACACAGAGAGAGAGAATAATTGGRTGAAAGATATAAGAGATTCAGCAGAATGATAGGATAATAAAGATAAAAATTCACTTTTTCCTAACAGCTAGTTCTTCTGTAGGTGACTAAACAAAAAATGTCCATGTAGCACTATGAGAAGTGTACATTTTTTAAAATGAGAATGAGGTAGAATTTAAGAATGTGAATCCAAACATATGATCCCCCAGAACTTGTCCAAGCTGTAGGCACTTCCAGGTTGATTGCTGTGCATTCAGGCATTGTTGTCATCCTGGCCYCTACACCTGACTGAGTCTGGATGGATTCTTAGACTAGGTGTTCATTTGCCTAAATCCTAGCGAAGGCTTAACCTGGTAGGCATGCACAAAACATGCATAACCCACACCAGCCATGATCCATACAAACCACTGGCCACACACATAAATCCATTTTCTTTCTGAACAGAGGGGGAAAAAACAAAACACTACAGAAAAAAGTAAGAAGATCATACTTCCACACTCTCTCTTCACCTAATATCTCTTGTCCTGGAAGGTGGCCAGGGTTTACTGCTTTCCTTACACTGAGAGTATTCAACCAGTGAAAAACAGCTCAATGTTGATCTCTTCTCCAAAAAGTGTTGGTTTTCTTTGTTTGCTTCTTTTTTTTTTCTTCTTTTTTTCCTTCTTTTTTTTTTCTTCTTTTTTTTTTCCTTCTTCTTTTTNGTCTCTCTAGAAGCCTGATGCCCAGGCTTGTGCAACTCTTTACTCTTCCTTAACTACCCTGCTGTCTCTGAGGCATGTGTACAGCCCTGTCTGTGGTTTTGTTTCCTAGTGACACTTCTAGAGAGTCCTAGAAACAGAAACAGAACCCAGCATGGTCACTCACCTCCTTTTTTTTTTTTTTTTTTTATGTTTTGTTTCCTAGTGACACTTCTAGAGAGTCCTAGAAACAGAAACAGAACCCAGCATGGTCACTCACCTCCTTTTGAGGGAGACCCACGGTACMTGAGCTAGACAGCTGTCCATCTTCTTTCCACTGTGATGAACAGTGAATTGTATTCTAGAAAGCTACAACGAGGTGCTTTTAATACCTTAGCTTCACTAACCACTTTTGTCGTTAGGGCATCCCTTTGGAAAATGGTATTTGTGAATGCTAATGAAGGAAGGATTGCAGGGGGGTTCTTCCTTTAAATCTGCACTTTTCCAAGCATCCAATTTYTTGGTAAAAAAAAATGGGGCACCATGACTATTTTTTTAAAAGTGAGAGCTCTATCTTCAGAGTGGGTTCTTTCTTTAGGAGAGGGCTTGAGGCTTGAAATTTCTAACAAAGGTGCCTCCCTAGGCCTTCTGAGTTAAGCGTCTATACTCTGAAAAGGCATGTAATGTCAGACTGAGCCTTGAACCTGTGGRTGAACCAATAGATAACTTTCTGAACTTACAGATAACTTTCACGCAACCTGAAGACTGTTAGCCCCCTTTCTGAAGCACTTCTCCCTACAGACTTCATAGGGAAGCTCCTAAGCTCAGGATGGGACACCCAGTCAAGGATGAGGCACCAAAAAGTAAGGCTTAGTAATGCTAATTAAAAAGCCAGAGATATTCCTTCAGATACCTAGATCTTTATTCATCAAAGTCACCCCTGTGTCCTGGTTTCAGCTGAGATAGAGTTAAATTTCTTCCTAGTGTTGTGTTTTGGATTTAGTATGAGAAGAGTGTTGATAACACACTGATGTTTTTAGGTAGGTAGTCTACTAGTCAAGGACTTTTCAGCTTCCCATGCTCTGCCAGGTGACGTCATGCTCCGTGTATGAATGGGAGGCGTGGTTCAGGAAGTAGTCATTGCTATTTGGGCATTGCTCGGCGGGTGGTGAACAATTGCATTGTGCATCACTTATTTTGTATATTCTATCATTATTATTATTATTATTGTTATTATCCCTTCCTTTTTTGTTCTATTGTATTATCCCTTCCTTTTTTGTTCTATTAAACTGTCTTTATCTCAATCCACAATTTTTTTTTCAATTCTCTCCCCATCCCACTATTGGGGAGTGAGCGAGCGGCTGTGTAGTGTTTGGCTGCATGCTGGGTTAAACCACTACAGCCTGGAAAGCAGCATATACCCCTTCAAGTTGGTACTTGCATACACAAATAAAAACACATAATAAATTAACATTTTTAAAAGTGTGTGGCAGCACATAATGAAAAGGTACAAACAAATAATGAGAGGTAGATAAGTGGCACTGAAATACTCATTACAGTTATAACTATCAATGGCAGTGTATCATTTGCCTTTCTTTCCCTGTGTTGTAGGAAATTCTTTAGGAGACAATGCTTTTCTCAGTACATGTGAGCAAGTGTAAATTGAGTGGGAGGGAAGAGAATGGCGATATAGATTAAGGCACAATACATAAACTACTAGGGAGGGTGTCACGTACCAAGGTGAAGGGGAGTCTCACCATGGTGGAGGTATTACAAAACCAACACTATGCTTATAACATTAATACTAAGTGAAAACAGGCCAAAGACAAAATCATGGAAGCACAGAATTTACCTTATAAGCAAAGACATACCAATGTAGGGTATCTATAAAAGTGAATATTATTGTGCTCCCAGAAAGTGGGCCTGAGGAGTGTTTGACATGACCTTCTGTTAAAGAAATGTGTTGAATAACATGTGAGAAAGGAGCTGTCATAGGATTCCACCTAAGTGCTCCAGGGCCTGTAAAGATGACTTTCTTAGGGAGCTCTAAATGTTTGTTCACTTCTAGGCAGAATTTAGGCTAGAAGATTATCCTATAGTCTTCTTTGAACTAGACTGCATTCTATAAATTATGAAGAAGTGATTTTTCATTCAAAATCTAGCTCAGCTCTGTGCAGATCTTTACTGCTTTGTAAAGCAAAAAGATGGAATGTGGGTTGTCTGGACAGCATTTTGAAAAAACTTCACTGCAGACAGCAGGTGAATCAATTTTCAAAAGATATACCCCAGAAGCTAAGGCTGCCTATAAGATGCAGGAGCGCTTCTGAGCAACCAGGATAAGCTGAAAGCAGCTGCCTCCAAGGTGGAAAAAAATCTGAAACAATAAAGCAGTGCAGGTACATGGACTTGGTGGGAATTATAACCCAGTTGTGAATTCAGACAACTGATACATTCAGCTTCTGAAGGGCACTAAAGAAGCCATGCACATGACAACTAAGATGCTGCCATTGAGAACAATGCAAAGTTGCCAAATAATGAACTATTTTAGATGTGTGGCCTTTGTGTCCTATGTTAAAAAATCAATTTCTTTCACACTAGGCTTTCTCACAGAAGATGTGGTGCACTTTGGGACATTCCACAAGAAAATACAGAAATTTATTTTTCTCAGTAACTGAAATCTGAGATAAAACATTTAATAACTTAATTGTTAAATGTATAGCAAAGGCATTTTAGTAAAAAAAAAAAAAAATCCTATGGTTATATCTTGTGCCTATTAAAGTATTTTTCTACTTATAYATCTTTATTCTTTTCCAGCCAGAAACTCCTCCTTTTGTGAATGTKTTGCCTCTAGCAGTTTAAGAAAACTTAAAACTCTATTTTTTATTTTTTCCACACTTTTTTTGTACTGCTTAGTACTAAGAAAAAAATCCAAAAGAAAAAAAAAATATATGCTTCAGTAAGGATAGTTATAGTATTACAGCATAGTATTTTAGTTAAAGAAAATAGCTTATCTAATCTAGGATGACACTATGGGTTAATTTTCAAGCAGAAAAAGGTTTGCCATGTCTTGTACTTGAGACTCCCTAGTACAAACAATCTCCACTAGTYTGCTCTAAACCACCGTCTGAGTTTATTTTATTTGTATGAATGCTCATTACCAGATGATCTGTCTAGCAACTTAATAATAATTTCACCTATTTAAATTTAAAACTATGATTTTTGCATTGGCACAGTTGTCTCAGATCCATATTCTTAAMACTCTTCATACATTCTTAATACTTTTCATACAAGGTGATGAAATGTCAAATACAATACCTATACAGCAATGGAAAGCACAAAAAAGTTCATTGTCAAGGTAGAACAATAGAATGTATTTACCAGAATGGATATTTCACAATTACGTCAGAAACTGCATGTTGCTGATCCACTCCTACCTTCCCTTAAGTTTTAAAGAACCATGCCTGTATTATACAACTTCTGGAAACTGCCACTTTAAAGTAAATTTCCAAATCATGAAATCTGATTATTTAAGAAATGTACTCTCCATGTATGTTTGCATGCTTGAAAGGGCTAATGGAAAGCTTCTATTAAGATCTGCTTAATGTCCTCTACATTATTACTTATACAGCACTATAAATGTATGAGACATTTGCAGATGAATAAAACAGAGAAGGAGCTCACAACTTAAGGGGAAAAGCTTTTTGACTTTGCATCTTGTCTTAGCAACATCACCTCTGTATGTCGTCAAAGGCAAGACAGTTCCTTCACTGCCTCTGGGGAAAATTAGCTTGTGCTATTCAACTACAAGCAAAGACTCTTCCTCCATTGTTGTTGGCTGAACTCTGCAGGCTGCCAACTTGTGRGGCAGCATCAGCATGCACAGTGCATTTATTCTCTTCAGCCAATTGCAAAAAAGAAAGGGAAAAGGAAAGAGTAACCTTCAATGTCTTATCTTCATACCAAAGCATATATAACCTAAGGCTTTTATGTCCCTTTATTTCCTCCCATCCCCATTTATCTAGGAAAAAAACTATAATCTTGCTTTAATTCACTTAATTGTTGATCGTTCAGAACTTCTTAAATTCTTTAAAGAATGGAATATTATTTTCATCTTCCCAATACAAGGCCCAAGCATAAAAATATCTTTTCAATCTCAGCCAATGAATTATTCATGATCCCCCAGGCAGTGTGCTCCATATAATGAAATAAATAACTGTATTTGATAACGTCATTATCAAAGAAAGCAGTTTTCTTGATGTGAACAGAGCATTAAAGATAGACTTATCAGTGCTCTTTTCACTCTGATCCCTGTCCACAGTACCAAGAGAAGACCCATATCTGCACCCCTATCTTGAGGAAGTACTTCTAGTGGGGAACTTTCAAAAGGAGATAAAAAGGGAGGAAGATTGGAGGACCTATCACGATTCTTGTTTCATCCAGGCAAAGTACTACAGCCATTTCCATCAGGAGAAAAAAAAGGGTACTTTATGAGTGCATGAAGTTTTCATGGTTTAATGCACAGGAAGGGATCTTTTTGGTGCAAATTTGATGGAACCAAGGTGGAAGTTGCGTATGTGGGAACCATATAGAGTGCACAATTTGGAACGTGAACACAAGACACTCCAGCACTCAGCGCTTTAGGCATGTGCAGCACACGCTTGGGCCTGGCAACTGGTTTACACTTGGCTGGCCACAGAGACGAGATGTGGAAGTACTGTCCTAGAGACGTAATGAAGCACAGCAGGTGAGAAACTGGCCCTTAGCGCACTGCATCAGTCACTAATTAGTTAATCAGCATTTCTGTTACAATATTAACATCAAGATGAAAGTTTAACTCCCTTTCATTTTCTTTTAAAGTACATCAGAACTGTTTTCCTTTCATTTAAGAATTTTTTTTTGTTTGAAGTACAGAAGTGAGAGAGTGGAGGGAAGGACATCCTTGGCTTTTTACCAATCAAAATGAGCCAAACTGGGTTAGAGAAATATGAAGGCATTTCTGAAAAAGGGAGTATATTAATTACTTGATTAACTTCTTTTAGCATTTCTCTTTATCCATAAATAAATGTACACTTCAGTTAGACACTCAGACACTTCTGTCTAGAAAAAAATGACCTCTTTCCAAATACAAATATATTTACAGATGAAAGATAGAAAACTGGGTAGACAGAGTAACAACCTAGCTGAATAAATGCCAAAGTAATTCAAGGCTGTTTTGTAATCAAAAAACTGGGTTTGCCTGACTCTTAATTTACAGTTGCTGTGTCTATACTTCTTGATACTTTCAGTCCAAGGATAGGAAACAGTAATAACAAAATACAGTGTGATTATGTGTCTTTTTTTTGTTCTCTATTTCTAGAATCTCATGATCCTACAGGATTTCCTCCCTGCATCCTGCTCAAAGAGATGAAAAACACTAGCAACAGACTGAATCTTTAAATGTGTATTCAAATATTTTGAGGTTTGTCCATACAGAGTGCCTGCATGATGCATTAAATTCTTACATTCATGTAATCTGTTTGCACTAACAGTGTTAGGCTCAGCAGGTTCATCTGGACTCAAAACTTTTCAGTAGAGTGAAGATGGCAACTAGTGTAGATATACAGCTGGAATATCTGTGCAAATGTTGTACCTTTCCAGAAATAGGTGGTTGAGTATTAAAAACAATAAATTTCATTGCAGTCGGCTTTATTAATTCTGAATGCTTGTACAGTACCTTTAATGACTTCAGTTTGGAAATAAACTGACCTACAGCTCTGACTACCAGAATCTGATATTCAGAGTCCCAGAGTACTTGCAAACCCATCTGGGATCAGCAATGCCTGCTAATGTTGACCAYATCATATAAGCAAGAGTTGTTTCTTGTTAAGTAGATAACACCCACAAGACTTGATCACAAAGACCACAAAGATCACAAAGATCCAAAGTGGAACTTGGAATTTAGATGTTTAAATGCAAATACTACAATCCTGAAAAAGACCCAAATCTGCTCTTGTCTGACTTGGAGGTACTGACCGTGCAGTGACTTCCCTGTTATTCTATGGTGTTAATGCATTTATCCAAAGACCACTGAAAGTAAAATACATAAACAGCTGTTTGAATAGAGTCTTGAACAAAGCACTTTCTTATTCAGGTGAATACCTGAACCAGTAATCTAGAGTGATGCTTCTCTTGTGTTCACTTTTGATACATTATTCTTCAGCTTTGTGTTGTGCATTGTCACAGTTTCAATGAGAAAGGTTAAAAAGTGCCATTGCCTAGCATAACTTATTGGTTTAGTTAAAGGATATTGTGGAGCTAGTCATACCAAAGTGGGAAACGAAGCCAGTTCTATTCTSTCTGGGTGAATTACTTGATTGTGTAAAAGATGGGGAGCTGTTGTGCCTTGAATCTTTTTATGGATCTAATCAATGTTATTAAACTACTCTCTTTAAATTTGTAATTGTGACTCAGTAACAATAAAAATCCAACAAACTCTGTGATTGCTTTTATTATCCTTAGCTATTAACACCCTTTCTGCAGAGAAGAACCCCCCAAAAAACAGGTATCTTTATAAAAATGATGCCTGGATAGCAGAGAAAAAAAGACATCATGGAAGGCACTTGTTGCTGACAAGAAAACAGGTTGTAATGCAGCAAGTGCTTTGGCAAGCCATGAGGACCACATGGGGTGTGTCAAAATGTACCCAGCAGAAGAATTCTGTCTGCAAGCAGCCTGCATACAGGCAATTATATTACAGACATTGGCACCAAGGGACAAAATCAACCTCAGAGGAGTGAATCAAATAGAGCTCAAGACACATATTGTGAAATTGCCCCAAGAAATGGGCAAGCAGCCAATAAAGCATAAAGCATCATGGTCAGAAATGAGTTGTGTCATGACCTAACATATGGGATGAAGAAAAATCAGAAGAAGAAACTCTTTTGCTGTCCCAAAGTCTGGCACAAAGGRTAAAGGTATGTCCTATCTGTTCTCTTTCTCTAAGTGCCTGAGTATTTATAATATGCTTATCACAGAAAAGAAATTATTCTTCTCTCGATTGAAGCCATCCTGAGAACAGAGAGCTCTATAAAATCAGTTAATGCTTGTAGTAAGAATCTAGCTATTTTAAATATCTCTTCATAGAAAATGCATGGAGAAACTTATTGAATGGTAAACATCCTCTATTTGTTTATAGTTGCTATTTAAATTTAGCAGAGGTATCTCACTGTTGTAGAACTACAAAACAGTTGATACTGGTTAATTCTTCAACAAATTCTGTAATTTCAAAGAACACTATAAGAAGAAAAGTTAAACATTATATATAAAACCTACAGAATTCYTCAGAAATTGTAAAAATACAGGCATTCTTTCAGGAACAACTTAGTAATGAGAGAACACTGAAACCATAATTTCTCATCTGTTTGKTTTTTTTTTTTTTGACATCTATATTATAATTTTTCAGTCTGGACAGATTAATATTTTGAATGTATATCAAATATAGATTCAAATGTGCATTTCTGKTTTTGTTTTTTTTTTTTTTCCCCAATGGCTTTACTGACTAATGGATGAATTACACTAGGTTCAGCAGGAATAATGACATAACTATGTCCTACTGTTTAATAAGGAGGGAAAAGTTTGGGAGGGAATAACAGAAATAAAAAACCGATGTGTTGTTTTTTTTCTTAAACAGAATAGAAAACAAAAAAACTACATTTGTTACCCAAGTTGCAATAAAAAGAGGGAGACTTTCTAATTTCACAAATGGGCCAAATGGGCCAGTCTGCAATCCAAAGCTCTCAGAAACAACTTTAATGCTGCATGTTGCATACTTGTCCAAGTTTAAGCCTGTTTGCACTGAACTGTCATTTTGTAAAAAAGCAGAATTAAGAACAACATACCAGAAAAATTGTTTGCCTTTAAAATAACATCGTCTGGCAGGGAAGTGAGGGGAGGCAAAACAACACAGGGGAACCATTCCTTCATTATGGAAAAAGTGAAAAAACCCTTAAAAATTTCAGGGCAACCAACGTCAAAAGYCAGAAGAGACAGGCTGTGCAAAGGCCAGCTTTGCATGCATTTCAGGCAGAAGCAGGAATATTTACACCTAGTGATATTGTGTGTGCCCCAGAAATGGAATCGTTACTTGCAACAGTGGCTGTGTTCTGCATGCAAGCCACAACGCTCCTTTGTACCAGGTCAGTTCCTCCTTCTAATTCTTATTATTCTCAAAACAGCAGTCCAGCTCATTGATACGGTGAAAGAGTAATGTCAGATGATTGGCAAGTGTCTCACCAGCAGGAAGTTAGCTGATAAGCTTCTTAAGCAATGAGCTCTGGTAAGCAGGAAGCACTGGAGCCAGCTCAAGGAAGTTGCCCTTAAAATTGCTTTGCTCAGAGCTCAACCTCAGCAGCCTAATTAGAAGTTGTTGAAAGGAAGAGTCTCTGGTGTGCATTTTTCTATAGACAAGACTCAGGAAACATGTTGCTTGCGCGGCAGTAAACAGACAGGGAGATAAATGTTTAAAAGCTACCATAAAATATATCAGACGGTTCACAAGTACAAGAGTGGAAAAAACAGACTAATATAAGTGGTCACTGAAAGGTTTTGAAGCAGCCTGGGACAGGTCCCAGTGGAAAAGCAGCAGGCAAACAGGCGAGCTATGCAAATGCATATTGGCAATTTGAACATTTCTTATTTGTGGAACCCGATCAGGCCCAGAGAAAGGAATGCTGCATAATGAGGATTATCATATTTCTCCACATGATATGCTGGATAGAAAGAACACTAACAGACCTTTTCTTTATAGTGATCTAATAATTTAGASGGGCACTCTCATTCTTTATGGAAAAGACAAAGCATATTAAATTAGGAACATTAGATTGAGCTAATGATAGGATGGCCGTGTGAACAGAGAAGGGCTCAGAGATGTAAATGCRTGATCTGCTAAGGTTATTAAAATAACATTCTCCTGAGTCTTCTCTCTCCCTACCCTGAAGTAGTGACTAGGGCTGCATCCTCATGCAATTATGAGATCTCTAAACTCATGAAGGCACTTAAATTATTCTAAAAACCCTCTCTATATAAGTATTTATGTGTWTGTATCTATATATATAAAACAAACTCTGATTATCAGAATATTTTAAATATAATTCAAAAGGGTTTTTGTTACTTAGGGTTCCTCTTCCTCCACGCATGTTACTGCTGCAACACACCCCTTCCCCCCATTAAGAAATCCCATTCCTAGATCCAAGAACAATTCCTTGGGGATACAAACATTAGCCAGCTGGGGCTGGTTTTGGAGCTGCCTTATACCTATGGCAGATATAGGTTTGTTCCTAACACTGTCGCTGAAGAAAAATCATCACATGCCAAAGCACACACCATTAAGTACCTTGCTCCACTGTGCAGGCAGACAGGTTCTAGCACCCACAGATGACACCAGACAGTCTGAATTATGCATTTTTGTCTCGAAGCTAGTTATCAGTGTAGTCACAAAAGTTCATCATAGATTCTGCTGGCAGCAGGTCTGTCTTATTATGGTCCCTACCACCCATTTCAGCTGCACTTAGGTTCTTAGAAGAAACGTGCCCCTTCCCAGCAGCTGCCATCTCCCCTTTTCATAAAAGCAAGGGGACTTTGCAAGGGAGAACACAGCTACCACCAGGCCCAGCTCCATTAGCTCTGCAGCACTAATATCCATGATCCTTGGCAAAGGATATCAAACCCTCCAGGGTCCCCCCCGCAACTGTGGCTAGGGAATAGGAACTTACCATATTTAGTGAGTGCTTGATGAGAATGCAGAAGGATGTCTATGGCATGCAGTGGATCACTGGGCATTTGTGACATATCAGTGGAGTTGGCAGATTGCAGTTTAAGTACTAGTGCTTCCATAGACACCTCCCTTTCTACTCCCCTGCTGATAGCACAGACACATTCTACAGCCCTTCGAAGTTGCTTAACTTCAACACATAGGCACAGCAGGGGGAACTAAAGACTGGAAGAAGGAATTCTCTCTGAATTCCCATCTTATGTGGATAGATATTTAAAAGCTGTAGACATATACATGTATATATGCGTAGATATGCATATATATRTATGTATAATAAATGTAATAAAAAATATGGATCACAAATGGAATATAATGAGATAGTCCTATACTGTAATTTGTGGAGTATATATCACAGACATAATAGAAAGTTAAAGCTTAGAGGCATTATGGACTGTCATGTCAAATCATACTTAGAGAGCTTTAGTATGTGGATTACAGATACATTAAACCATACTCTCCCCTGACTATTATGTCAATGGGACTTTGCATATTTGAATAATACCACAGTACATAATCCTAGTACTATGCCATGCATGCACAATAGGTCTGGGTATACCTGAAATKAGTAGGAAAAGTCCAGATTCTTTGTCAAAACATTAGTTATTTTTAGTGCATAACCAGAGGGACAGATACCATTGTTTTATAAACTCCCTTTATACAAAAGTTAGCAACCACAAATGCACATTTATGATAAAAACCTGTGTGTGTTTCAATAAAACAAAACAACATTTTTCCCACTCCATTCTCTTTTAACTTTCAGATCACTACTTCAGTGCATTGGAGCTGAACCGAAGATCTGAAAACAGCTATACTATCTTAACTACTTCTTCTTTTCCTCTCTGCCCTCCAAATGGGTCCTCGCTGTTCCCAATTACTGAACTGTCCTTTCATCTTCTCAAGGGAGATTCAATCTTTCCACATCTCTACCTACTGATGCTCCCTCTCACAATCATTTATTGAATTTTATCACCTCCCTTCCACCACAAATTCTAGCTCCCCACAAATTCACAAAGAGCATGCACTTGTGCTTAACTTACTTCCCCTATACTTACTGATTTGTTTCGTCCAATGTGTTAAGAACAGGACATACAGTGGGGGAGTGAACAAAACAAAAATAATACCAGGAAGGAGTTTCCAGTGCAAAACTTTATTCCTACAAAACTAATTAAAGATGATTATGTCTGCATTAGCAGTTTTTATTAGGCAATAGGAGCATATTTATCAAATGAAACAGCTGCTGCTGAAACCTGATGTCCATATTATATGTTTTTTGTTGGAGATTTACTTCAGACTAACTCTAGYCTTGCACCTTTTACTGACTGCCACATAGTTGGAACAATGTTGATTAATTTGATCCAAAAGTAATTCAGTTTATGCACTCTTAAATCACTCCACGTTCCAAACCAAAGTGGTTACTGTTGGAAAATTTGCTACAAAGGTCTTCCTCATCGGAGTTAAGGCTACTGTAGATGCATACATATCAAAAATGGTAATTTATTACCAGAATCACCACAGCTAACTTTGGGCACCAACTGAAGTATCAAAAAATTGCGAGTGTAGTTGTCAGAAATCCTTTTTTCACAGCTGAGAGAAATAGAGCTTTCCAGAGGAGAAATCGCTAGGGGGCCCAGTAGAGCATGCTACAACTTGATATTGTTTGATGTAAAGAATTTAAAAAGATTCAAAGAAGGATTAGARGTTTATAAGAACAACATGAATATCTGGAGCTTATGTGTGGAATAAAGCAAGATGAGCTTCAGACTTGAAACAATCCTTAACTTTTAAGAAATATATGGGACTTGTATGGRAGCAGTTTATACAAGGTTTGGCTACTACAGGATTCTTGCACTTTTGTATCTACAATAGATATCCACTGTTGGATCCAGTTCTGGACTAGAGAGGCCATAAATCTGATCTCATAGTGAAATTCTAATCTGCATGTGTCGTCTATTCCACCCTTCACAAGTAGAAGGTCATTCTCAGCCTGAATCTCAACCATGGCTCTGCAGCAAAACCTGCCTTCAGAAAAAATATTTTTTTCTTTCCTTGGTGTTTCTTTCTGTCTCTTTGCTCTGTTGTTTTGTCTTCACACATCCCCTTGGCTTTTATTTTCTTATGGTCTCCACAGTCCTCTSTTTCCTCCTGTTGTCTCATATTTACATCATCATCTGTTGAGGTCTTTATTTTTTGGTCATTTATCTCCTCTAATTTCCTTCCCTCCTAATTCTGGGTTTCCTCTCCGCCCTTTTCTTCTCTTGAGAGATAGTGTCAATCTATTGACAGAGTATTGACAGCTTACTCTGGGGTTTATGCTATAAAATTTTGTAAAGAAGGAGAGACAYATCCATAGAGTGCTTGCTTATTTTTGAAGCCATGAGGCAGCATCTACTTTTCTGTGGTTTTAGTGGTTTGCGTTTTTAGAGTGACACTTTTTTTTTTTTAGCTAACTTTTAATAACACTCAACCTCTCTATCTAAAAAGCCACAAGCACACTGCCTGTGATAGCAGTGCTCAAGTTCAGCCATTGGTTTGTAACAGCAAATGGCTGGGGCTAGTTGCCTCCACACTGTCTTGGAGTGGATCACAAATTTGAATTTTTTTTTCTTTCCACAATAACCATCACCTTACCTGCGCTTTCCTGCCCAAGGAATCAGTTGGCTCACTTCTGACAGAAAAAAATAAACAAAATGTATGTAAATTGGATGATAACTGAGTTTAGGTTCAAGTTTTGAACATCATAGCAATATGGACACAGCCAATGGGTATTCGAAGAATAGGCATCAGCTTGCAAAAATGATCCACAAAATAGTGGAGAATGGCCTGATATCATCACCTCATGTAGTACCTCTTAAGGGGCCACCATATGGGTTGAGGTATGAAGGAGATGACAAAGGGGAAACAAAATTATTTTTGGTGGTATATCCCCGCTATATTCCCACCACAAACTGCTTGCCACCATGGATGAGTATGTAAAAGTCATTAACAAATCCTAAAGGCTTTTGTGGCTAAGAATTGTTTTAAATGCAGTGACTATTTTATATAAGCAGTAAGATATAGCAGCCTATGTTTAACTGGTCTATTAATAGGTACCTCAGGTGACCGAATATGTTTTGGCCTATAGCATTATGCTTCACAACATGTATTCCTGGTTCAATAAAGTATAACTGCTTGTGTCCTGTTGCTCTGTTTAATTAATTTTAAAATTCCTTCTAATTATTAACCTGAATTCTTTATTCTTTTCCTTTTTGATGGATGATTTAACACAACTTTCATGCCTGATCCCACCCCCTCTGACTCATGTGGAAATACAATCTGAAGGAAAGCTGAAAGCTTAAGCCTTGATGCCTAACTGCCCATTTTATTTTCTGATATTGGATTACTCGTTCAGTTATGTTAGGCACGTTGATCAGTATTTTCTCTGCATTCTCTAACTGGATGAATAAATTCAACATGGTTGTGTGTGGGGGATGTTTCTGTATATATGGGAAAATAAGTATCATAATAAATCAGTTTTTAAGATAGTTATCCTGTAGCTTTCTTTTCCCCTCCTGTGGAAATAAAGACTGTGATAGTTTAGTTATAAAGTTCTCTGTTCATAACTTGTCCTCCTGTATGTGATTTGAAGCCACTGAATAGTATATGCATTAAAGCTGGGYGCCTTTTTTTTTTCTTTTTAAGTTTGTCTTTGGTTTTGGCTATTTTCATAAACAGTGTAATTTATTCTACCAAGTCTCCATAACCCTTTAAATTACAGTACAGCAATGAAACGTTCAGGCTTCAGGAGAAAATTGCTCCTGGGGAAAAAGTCAAACCTTCTGCCCTGTTATATGATACCAGAGTTTAATGAGTATGTAAAGTATCAAATTAAAAAATGTTAGCAGTTTATTATAGCTGAGCAATCACTGAATGAGAAACAGGTTTCCCTTTCATTGAGCATTAAGGACATGACCTGAGGCTGATAAGCACACTGCTGCCTCAGATTCAACATTTGATTTAGGGCCGGAGTAGTTGCCAGCCAAAAATCAACCTAGGTTTTGTTTGTTTGTTTAATCAATAATTTTCCAAGCTGCTTATAGAAAAGAAGTATTGCAATGAATTAAGAAATTAACTAGGTTTTAGTTATGCATTTACATTCATCATACTCAGTTTTTCTCCAAGCCACTGCAATACAAATCATCCTTTGAAGACAGCTAGACCCTATACAACAATTCTTTACTGTTGTGTGTATTTTACCACAGTTCTGCACACTTTTGGTGCCCATTTGTCTTCTTTGACACCTGTTCCTCAGTGCCTGCAATATATGTTGTTAATGGAGAAATTGCCGCTGAATTACGRAGAACGGAGGCAATGCCCTTTAATTCCTATGAGCTACCCAAGGCTACCTTGTGGGGTCTGTTGAAGTTCTTTCCATGTGCCAGGACTCCCAGCTATTCTCTTACCGCAATCACGTGAGTTCAACGTTTTGCAAACACATAGTCCCCAGCACCAGGACACATGCCCAGTGAAGACCTCTGCCAAAGTCCCATGCCTGCTGCAGGACTCACATGAGCCGCCATCAGTGATCACGGCAGCTTCCACGTAGCCAAGTGTGCAGGTTCTGTTCTGCACCAGCGAGGATTAGTGGGATGACTGGCGTGTGCCCAAGTCCCGCTTGATAGGAAGTTAGGGTATAAGTTGAGGGAGTACTCTTAAATATAAACCTCAGAAACACTCACAGGTACCCCAGCCTTGACAGGGCTTCTGCTGTTAAACCCTGCACTGCTGTTTTGTAGAGTCTGAGGCCCTCAGCCACCCTCAGCAGTCTCTTCTGCTGCTCAGTGACGGGCTGGGATGTCAGCCCGTGCATGGGTGGGGGTCAGGATCAGGCCTGATGGGGGGAGCAAGGGTCAGACACAGCCCTGGGATGGCCRGGCAGGGCCATGGGGACAGGGTCCGGACCCACAGTGCGAGGGCTGGGCACAGGCAGGGCTGTGAGGTGGCAGGGCTGGGGCCGGGGCTGGGCCAGGTGGGTCACAGCCAACAGCAGCTCCCAGGGCTGGGGTGGCTGGGTCACAGCCTCCCCCTGCCCACCCTGCTGCCCAGGAGCCTCTCCCCAGGATCAGCAGTGGGAGGGGGCTGCTCTCGGCTGGCCCTGAGTCCCGGCAGCCAAACCTCACAACAGCGGGCCCACAGGACCTACAGTGCCTCCCAGGCAACACGTGTTCCTCTCCATCTTGCTTCCACAGGCTTTCCCTACCACTCACACGCTTTAGAGAAAGATTGCACTCCATACACCAGAGTTAATGTTTTATACACAAGAAAATTTTTGAGTTACCAAAGAATAACAAAGTATAAATAAACCTATAACAAGATCAAACAAACAAGMAAGCAAGCAGACATTTCCCTTCCATACAGGTAATTTAAAGGTTTTGTGAAAATTCAATTGGAGTTTAGAATAACTAGGAAATAGCAGTCCTAACACATTTTTCTTTCAATTAGTTAATTCATAATGCTAGGAATTGATGTTGTTTGTAATATGGTTGCTTTTTTTTCTGCTTGTGTCTAATGGAAATGTGCTACAGAATGAACTAAAAAAGAAYTAATATGAGATGCATCATCTGGAAAGGTAAATTTCTGAGAAAGACATTAGCAAGCAGGAAATACAGATTCTGCATAAAATGATCATCTCAGTCTTAATTACATTTATYGACACAATAGTAATATTCTTCCCATTTCTTAGGTTTCATCCCTTACTGCTGCAATCACAATGAGCCCACAGTACAATTTGTTTGACCACACTKTATTGCATTTTCCATGTAAGTAATCCCCGTTCTGTCGCATTGTCCTTCCTAATGCACTCTAATAAAGAAGCAGAAATGTTAATACACAGTAGTGCAGCAGGTGGTGGCAGTTCCTTGACTTCCTTYTTGTGATTTCTGATCAGTTCAGCCTTGCCATTTTCCACAAATTTTGTTCATTTTTGCTTCTATTCAAAAAGCGCTCCTTTTCTGTTTTAATCTTAATTTTTCTCCTGCTCAGTGCAGCTGTAGACATTATCATTTATAATGTAGCAGTATCCAGAAGGCCATGTCAGAACATGGTGGTTGGGGTTGTAGAAACCCATGAGAACATGGTAGTTGCACCAAAAAAAAAAACCCAACCTTTTTCTCATGGTCCTGATGAAACAATAAATATYCCCAGTGAGAAAAGAAATGGCATTTGGTAATTAAGACATCTTGRTTGCTTTTCACTCTCCACTTTTTCAAAGAGATTTGGCCGAAGTTCAAGCCTAAAATAAAGGAGTACAAATTTCTTTCAACTTTATTTGCAATGAGCAATAGGAATTTAGAGTTGTAGGGGTTTTGKTTTTTTAAGTCAGAACTAAATGTGTTTTGGCAGATCACTAGCATTCTTTCTTCCCCCTCCCCAACCTCCAAACTCCCTTTCCACAGTCTGTTTGAACCTGAGCTTTCATTATGCTGTTTGTGGGATGCTGCACTCCATCTTTGCTGCAGACTTGGGATAGGAGTAATACTTTTGCCTCTTCCAAGTTCACGCACTGCATCCTCAGACAGTACTGGACCCTTTTGGTCCTTTTATATAAATGCACCACTAGTAGACTGCAGATGTGAAGCACTGCTTGGGGCTCTCTTTTTCTTCTTTCCCATCTGTGTCAGCCACAGCCCAGCCCACTTGTGTTGCTCAGAAACTGYAGATAGTGTTTTGTTATGCTTGGGTCCCTTTCAGCACAGCATTTTTCTTTCTTTCATGCTAGTCAGTATCTTTTTCATAATCAATGAATGTCATTCACATTGRCAGGTTATATTCATTCATCTTTACCAAGAATTCATTAATCACTGGAGGAGTTCTCCATAGAACATACTGATTAATAGCCTCTGTGCTTTCTGGTTGAGTAGAAAATTTCTGTTGTAGTTGGTGAATTTCTCAGTCATTTAAGCACAGAATCTTAGAAATCACAGAGCTGAAGGTATCACCTAGTGCTACCTACATACAGGCAGGATAAAAACCTCTTASACAAACACTAGAAGAGTATGTCTTGCCTCTTAAATAAACAAACAAAAAAACTGGCCTATGCAGGCATCTTATTGTACTGCTTCACTAATCCTTGKCTTTCAAAAATTTTCCCAGTATCTAAATTAAGTTTTTGCTGAAAAKTCATCTGTCTTAGACTTTATGGTCACAGAGAACAATCATTCACTGCCCTCATTATAAGTGCCTTTTACCTAACGGAAGAAACTATTGCTCCGTCCTGACCCTTAYTCTTCTAACTGCTAGACTGAATAAATGCAATTATTTCAACCTTTCTTTTCTTCATAGRTCTCTTTTTCTAAACCTCGTATCATTCTTACTACTCTCTACTTACCTATCTAATACTCCAACTTATCAATTTTCTCTAAACAATGTTGTTGGACTCTTTTCCAGCCAAGGRTCCACTAAAGCCAGCAAGAGCTAGAAGAATACTGCTTCCTATGTCTTACATCCAACAGTTTTCTTAATTTATTCCAGAATGAGATTTTCCTGTTTTGCAAGAGGATCGCACTAATGACTTATATTCGTTTTGAGATCTATGATAAGCCTTTTATCTTTTCCRTCCAACCACATAGCCAGCTAGACCCTATTCTAAATGTATCTTATTTCTCCTTTCTAAGTGTAATGCTTTGCACTTGTCTAAAACCAAACACATGAAATTCAAAGRTCTTTTTTCAAATCCTCTTTTTGAYCTCCAAAATGTGTTTGCCACCCTTACCAGAGTGATTTCTGCTACAGAGTTTGTATATATTGCATGGATTATACAAAGACTCTTATACAAGAATAATGCATTGACTTTCAAGAATCTAATTCAGCAGGTTTWTATGATTTACTGGGTCTTCAGTGATCTTTTGTCAAAAAATGCTGCTGCTACAGCAAYTGTATATTCACGTAAGTTTTCTCAATTGCCATTTCTACAGACTCMTGTTCTGTAAAGCCAATCACTGTTGTCTTTCTTCAGCAGATTCTTTCCTCAATTCAGCAGACTGTATTCTGTGAGTAGACATCTCTACTTGCTGTTCTATGTTCCCAATGACRCAGAAAGGGATATACAATCCTGTCCATGAGGGGTACATCTGTTGTTGCCCCTTCACCTGGTTTCCAACCTTACTCCATCATCTGCTTCCCTCCAGACTCTTCTGGATTCCACTGATGATGTATTTACTGATGTCTCCTGCAACCATGTCCCCAAGGGCTTTGCACAGTTCAGTGCATTAAACCATGTCCTTCACATTTCAGTAGGTATCTTGGTTACCTCACCAACATCTTGGCTGCTACTTCCTATGAGGAATCAAACTTTATACACATTATCACTTTGCATCTGGCAYGCAGACCTTCAGTCTGTCAAAGCTTGGAATTTATTCAGTTCAATACTAATTTCTATCATACCAAGCATTTCTAATTGAATTTGGGATGCTTTCTGCAGATTGGTTTTCCYCTCTCCCACTTCCATCTCCATGTTTGGCATAGGCAGATCTAGCAGAAGGACTGACAGCACATAAAGACCAATTACATATACTTCCACATCTTACTGCAGCTTTTTGCTCTGCCCAGGGTACAAAAAGTTAAGTGCTGGAATAGCCTGCATAAGTCATTAATATATATGTGCCAAAAAATAAAGAACCAAGGTAAGTGCAACAGGGAATGGCTCCAGTTTACTACTTGACTTCCATAAAGGGAAACAGAACGACTTCTGAAAAGAGATTGCATTGAATGAGTGAGCAAATTAAAAATTGGAAAGATGATAAGAGAAAGATTTAGAAAGTCTAACAATGCTTTGAAATCCTCTTAGTGCTGCTGTCACTGCCATAACCAGCCTGCTGCTCTGCTACTTTGTTAAATCAGCCCTTCTAAATGCAGTACTTGTCAGTGACACTGCTTGCAATTTGGTGCCAGTTCAATACTGGTGCCAGCAGAATAGGTAAGGATAGCAGAAAAGGCAATTGCAGCAGGAAGTTTTCTTTTCAAATCTGTGTTCATATCAGATGAGGAAGTCCAAGGGTGTCTGTGGTAAATCAATACATTGGTTAACTGTCAATAAAATGAGGCTAATGGTACAGTTCTTTACAAGGACACTATTTATAATCTTTAATATCCTCAGACTTTACATTCATTGGTAATCACCATATAGCATATAGACACTAAAATGAAGGGTCTCCCAAGTATCTCTATTTCAGTCTCTATTTGCTTTGAGCTTTATCATCCATTTCAACATATATCGGCAATGTATGCCCACTTTGTTTTAATAAAATAGACCAGCATCAGTGAAAAAGATCGCTTGGGTTTTCCTTAAAGCACTGYGGGAGACTGAAAGAGTTAATGTGAAGTTGATGCCTCAAACATTGTGGCAAATGGGTTCTGTACAGCAGCGATAAGGTGCAAATGAGGAGCTGGATAACACAGGACAGGCAGGGCATGCCAGAGCGTGCGCAGCTCCGTATTCTGCCCAAGCTGGACATCTCACCATACATGGCAAAAGGTCACACAGAGTTTATCTGAGGAAGGGGCTCGTGRCCACCTGAAGACCACCCAAAAGACCCCTCGCGACCACCCCTCTCCACAACAGCGCCTGCGCAAAAAGTTCTAGAAACTACATGACTGATGCAACCTAGAGGTAGGGGACAAGACTATAAAAAGACATGAACTCAAGGGGCCGGCGCGCGCCTGCAAATGGAGGATTGCTGCACCCGCCATTGTTGTCATCGCGGGATCCAAGGGTGGTGATATCTCTCTGTCATCTCTCTTTCTCTCTTTTCCTCTCCTTCCTCTTCTTCTCCTGAATGTTTTAATAGAACCCACATTGCCTACCACTATGCTTTCTAAGTTTGGGTTGTTTATTGTAACGCTTTCCTAGTTCAGCTTGCTTCTGCCTTAGATAAAATTCACCTTAATTTAGCCCRAGGGAATTTCGAAAACTTTACGACCCCCGGCTCATGACAAGCACACAAACAGATCTTTGCATATTCCTGGCTTAAAAARCAACATAAGGGTAAGCCATATTTTATTCCTCTTTTGAGTATATTGGGGTTTCATGATGAGTTTATTGAGTAGAATCTGGTTATTAGTATTGGAGATCCTCAAACTAGTAATGAACATTCATTTAAGGAAACTTTTCCATAAATGCTTGATTATGAGCACATGCCTAAATCCTATTAAAGTCAATGATGTGACCTAAGTATATGCTTAAAATTTTGCTAAATAACCAAGGACTTTCCTATATTTTTAAAAACTAAATTGGGACCCAAAAGGACTTATTAATAAGAAAATAAATTCTTAGTCAAATTTTGTGCTTTAAAACATATTTATAAACAATGTGATCACGTATGATAACTTCCTATAGAGTATCTGCATTAGTTACTTTATGGTCTTGCTCTAGGATAATGAATATGTATAATACCGAAATCTGTACATTGTTCAARGCTCTCCTATAATTATCTGGAAAAGGTGATTACATCTGCTTAYGGAATTTTTTAACAAAATCTTTTCAATATTCTTGTGTTATCTAGAAAACTGTTTTTTCTATATGGGACTGTGCAACTGAATGATTTGAAAAAGACAGAGGGCCATCCTAGAGCTTAGGCAATGTTTGAAAGTAATGCTGGTCAAATGGATGTGACAAAAGTACATAAACATTAAAGAGCTTTAACTACCTTAGATGATTAAAAGCCAATGACATATTAACAGTAGCTTCTGTCACCCACAGATGACCCCAAAGTGTTTTATATATTATGCATAGCAAGAACAATCCACCCATTACTGGAATACAATTATCTCTGCGGGAGAAGTGGGGCATTCCATGAYAGCAATCACATACTTTACCAAGGTAATTTGATGCAATTGCAAACTTGAACACTTATATCCAGCAAGCATAARTATATAAAAAATTCTCTACAGAAACAAATACGTATATAAATATGTCTAGAAGGAGAGGAAGGAAAAGGGTGCTTTAAAAATATAATCTCTATATTTAATTTTTYTTTTTTATTATTATTATTTTTTCATGGGAATGAGATAAAATGAAAGTCCCTCCAGGTTTTGCATAATCAAATGTAAGAAAGACTTACAAAACTTTCATTCTCACTTCCTCTGCCACCTCTGTGTTACTGTGCCTTGACTGTTAAAAGGACAGCAACAGTTGCCAGTAATTGACATGTTTTCTTTCTTTCTTTTCCTCCTCTCACCATACTGATACAACAAAATGGTCAGTAGCTGATAAATGGCTGTCCCTGGTTGTTTGAAACAACGAATTTGCTTGCAGTATTAAAAGTGCCGATTCAAGCCCTGCATATTTACCAATGGCTTGGTAGTCACAAGGAGCATCTCGAGTAAATCTGATTAAAAATTTCTTCTTCCTGTTTATTGCAATAACTTTTGTCCCCAGAGGACTCWTGTGATGTCAAGCTATGCGGACACATGAGATAGCAGGGGAAGATGGAGAAAAATTCTGAGTTGTATGCTGCAGAATTTGCAAGTCATTCACACCTACTCCTTCTTTTTTGACCAAATCTAGAGTTTGCAGGTAAGAAAAATTTATTTGGTGAGAAGACAAGATTGTTTTCAAGATGAATACATCAGACCATCAATTGTCAAAAATGCTAGGGAATTTGATTCATCACTCTGTGATTCAATGCTATAATACTTTATTTCCATTGAGTTCAACCCCATTCTGCTGTTCTGTTGGAAAGGACCCATTTATGAGCACATACATAACAAATAYAATTTAAAAAGACTCTCTCTCAAATTTTCCTTCTCTGCAGTCCAACATTTATATGGACAGTTAAGTACTGCCTATACATATATTGTACATACCCACAAAAATAGGTTAAAAGAACTTAGGTTGAGTGTTTAATCGCTCAAAAATGTCAGATTTGAGGTTACTACTGCAATGTTAATTTGATCCCTCATACATATGCACTATGCTATAATCTTTAATTACACCATTACACAACATCTTTTCCACAGGACTTCAGCCTCACTACAGGCCATGAATGTATGATGCTCACTTAGTGATCAATATGATGATCAATATTTTCTTTTACCCTCATTATTCAGTGTGTGACCCAAGGTTTTACTTACTTCATACAATTTAAACCTTATTTCTGAATAGGAACTATGATTAATTCCTCACAGACTGCTCTAAGAAGTTCATGACGAGGGTATCCCAGTGCTTCATAAATATGGAAGTACTTATTTCTACAACAACTACCCTAGTGGRGAATATGGTGATATTACTCCTATTTTGGGGGCAGGAAACAGAGGTACAGAAATCAAATCCATGCACTAGCTGGTGATGAATTTCAGAGTACAAAGCATTAGTGTCCTTCGGCCTTTGAAACTCAACACCAGTGAAATGCCACAAGAGCCCAGTCCTTGTGYAGATGCAGTTTAAGTGCCTTGCCCAAAATTACATGGACATTGTGGTAAGGACAGGACTAGACATTAGCTGCCACAACARTATTTAAGCATCATTGCTTTAACACCATTATGTTTTTCCTCCTTGCAAGTCATTCATTGCATATATTTATTAAGGATTTTGACTTTTTCATTTGTGTAGGTGGACTTTTAAAATTTTGTCCTGGTTTTGGCTGGGATAGAATTAATTTTCTTTCTAGTAGTTGGTATAGTGCTRTGTTTTGGATTTAGTATAAGAAGAATGTTGATAACACACTAATGTTTTTAGTTGTTGCTAGGTAGTCTACGTCCCAAGGACTTTTCAACTCACATGCTCTGTGAGGTGCACAAGAAGCTGGGAGGGAGCACAGCCGGGACAGCTAGGCCAGCTGGCCAATGGGGTATTCCATACCATATGATGTCATGCTCAGCATATAAGGCTGGGGGAAGAAGAAGGAATGGGAAGTAGTGAAGGAATTCCTTGTTTTGCTTTGCTTGCGTGTGCGGCTTTTGCTTTCCCTATTAAACTGTCTTTATCTCAACCCAGGAGTTTTCTCACTTTTACCCTTCCGATTCTCTCCCCCGTCCCACCCGGGGGGGAGAGTGAGCAAGTGGCTGTGTGGTGCTTAGTTGCCAGCGGGGCTTAAACCACGACAAATTTCAAACAATTTTTAAAATAGGAAAACCATTTCTCTTTCACTTTATGTAGGCACCATACCTGAAAATCAATGCCAGATGTCAAACTCCCCAGAATAAATGCAAAGATGAGCAAATAAACCTAAAAGAAAGTGTTAGTTTACATTTTGGATTTCTTCTGGGTTTTTTATCTGATAAACAATTAAGTCTGCAAAAGTGATCTAAAATAACAAGCACATCATGATTACAAGGCCAGATGCAWACAAATATATTTTGTACACATTCTTTAAAACCCTGCAGCTCTACCTTCCAAGTTTGTAGGTTAATTTCTATAAGTTTCCAGAAGCACATTAGTAACTCTGTCTCTGCCTTGCTAAAGGCCCTCTTTTTCTTATGCCTCTAATAYGAATTGGATCTCAAATCATAAGCAAATAGTATTCACACTTCTGTAGATTCAGGACTGTTCTTTATATCCTTGTATACTTTTCCTAGTTTGCTACACTRAAAGACACAGGCTTTTCTGTGTATAGATCAACTCAGGTTTGATACAAACTACCAGAAAATTTGCCAAATTAATTGAGGCTTTTGATGAATAATAAGAAGAATCTCATTGTGGCAATGTGTGCAGAATCTAGCCCACTGAGCTTCTGCATGGTTACAAGGGGAATCCTTTGGAGAAAAGCTGTGTAGACAGTTACAGAGTTACCTCTCAGGCA
Source organism: Oceanodroma leucorhoa (assembly GCA_030449065.1). Taxonomy (NCBI): domain Eukaryota; kingdom Metazoa; phylum Chordata; class Aves; order Procellariiformes; genus Oceanodroma; species Oceanodroma leucorhoa. The sequence goes on along the minus strand of JASVER010000054.1, from coordinate 352,711 downwards.
AGGAACAGTTCTAAATAATATTAAGCACATGAATGTACATAAATGAATTCATATATAAGTATTCTTACAGAAAATATATGGTTATAAAAACTAAATAAACATGCATTGTTGTTTTATAAAAGACTTAAAACCTTCCCAAGAGCACAGTTATATCAGGCAAAAGATTCTTTGTATTTTCGGTCGAGAACTAATTGAAGGTCAGCTATTAACAGTTATCACAAAATAGATYGTTTTAATTAAATCTGTTGTACTAAAAGAGTCTGTTATTTATTTGACACCTAGATTTATTTTCCTCAGTTATCTAAGCTGAATTAACCCAATGGCGGTAGTTGCACAAGTTGTCTTGGTGTTAGCTTCAGCTTGGTGAGAAAGCTGACATTGACTCAAAAACAAAGTGAAGTTTAAAAGAAAAAAACACAAAGYGTTATTTGGGTAACTTACTGTGTAGAGCACTCCCTGTGGTGTGTGGCTCATTTCTGTGTATGTTGTGGCTGCTTTCATGGTTTTCCCCAACAGCTAAATAAAAAAAAAAAAAAAGAAAAACTACAAAACACAGAATAAAAGAGCACTGCTCTGTCAGAAAGAGTCATTGGTGTCAGCACACTGTATAATGCAGAGGTGTGTGATGTTACTGGCAATAGCATCCAGCTGCATCCAGCTCCATCATTAACCCTCCACACATCAATTTGCCTGAAAGAAGTATCACCACTGCTAAACCTGTTTCCCAGAAGAGCAGCTCATAAAGTAATAGTTTGGCACTCTTTATGTTTATTTTGCATAATTTCTTCTCCTTTCCACCTTCCGGCTCAGTCACTTAAACATCATAGCCTCAGCATGCTACTGCAGCAGAACAGCTTGACTGACTTTCYAATACTTGTGCCCCACCACAGAGTAATTTTAATCCATATATTTGAACAGTGTCCCAGAACAAAGAGACAATCAGCTAGATTTCACATTGTGATGTGCAAGTCATGACTCTGCAGATGAGGGAAAAATAGGTTTTGAAGGTTATTATGGTTTTATGATAACTGCACTTGTGTTTTCTGACATCTTGGATTTTGTATCAGGCTTTTAGTAAGGTCACTGTAATGTTAATAGCATCAGTGCTTTACAGATAACCACACTTCTCCCAACAGCACTATTTGTCTTCTTAAAATTTGTTCATCAGACACTATCCTCCAGTAATTGAGCCAAAAGAAGTCATCTAAGGCTATATCCAACCCTCATGGTTTGAGGTAAAAGAATCTAATGTTGTTTTCCTTGGAAAAGGAGGTAAAGCAGCTTCACTAAGCAATGTACAATGGCCTGTGGATGCTGCTCAAAACGGACTGAGGAAGATTTTGCATCATGCTACTGGTTAAACTCCACTCCTGTTCCCACACTCTCCTAAAATGACCGAGTGMTAGGTCTGTGCTTAACAGTTAGAGAGAATCTTAGAAAGTAATAATGTATATAGATGTGTGGCAATCACAGAAAAAAATCGATATTATTTTTTTCTGAGGTCTGAATAAATAAGGCTTAAAATTCTTATCCTTGAACAGTCTTTCCAGTTTCAGTTTCCCATTCTTCCACCAATTTTCCATCTGTGTTGAACAAGTTGCTTAGCGCAAGAAACTCAGAGCATACAGAGCCATCTACATTGATTTCAATGGAAGTGAAGCTCATACGTGCTTTTAGAATTCAGGCCTTCATCTCCTTATGTTACAAAGAGGAATTATAGCACAGAAGTGCCTGAACCACCTGTCAGCCAATGCCACAAGGAGATGATACCTCCCCAGAGCTCTGGATAGTGCCAGAAAGAGCTACCAGCTTGTGTCTGAGAGTGGTGCAGCAACTGTGGTGGTGTTGTGCCCATCAGTCAACAAAAACAGCCTCAGAAATACCRTCATGCTGACACAGCTGTATCACTTTCCACCATTTTTGGCTAGTTCCAGGGTCTCTGCACTAGTTTTATTTTACAAGGGTACTCAAAAGTAGCACAACTTAAATCTTGCAGTTTATTAGCAGGAACAGATTCCATGACAGGATCCTGGAGGATTTGCCTTACTAAAAATAATGTTAACAACTGCTATGTTTCTAGTGTAATTTTCCTCTCCTCAAAGATGGAGAGCATAGATAATAATAGAAAAAATCTTGAAGTTCAGGTGTATTCTGATGTTCATGCCAGTATCTGCTTGTAAAACTGTGTTATAGCTGGGAATACTTTGACAATGCTATAAAAGCTGATTTTCTGGCACTGCATTAGCTTGTTCCTGGAAGAACTGTCTTCTGTGGTACAGTACTTAATATATCTCAGAATAAAGATTTTCAAAACACTGGTTCCATGGGCACAGTTTAATCGCTCAAGCATTCAGCTGTTTTAAACTATGGATACATTTTCAGAACATGTGTATAATTCAACAATATACATTTCTCTGTTAAAAAAAAAGGAGTAAAAGAACTTGCAAAGTTGTTTTTTTTTTTTCTCCACAGATAACAACCTATTCACAATAACAATTCTGAGATAACTCAGAAATGTATAGATAATATCACCACCTAACCTCTTTCAGATGAAAAGTAAAGCACACTTCTATTATAAACCCCTGTAGCACAGTGCACATATTAAACATAAATAAACCAGCAAAATTCACTTCACTACACATATGATTCTTTCCTCTGGGAGAAGATGAAGGGAAGGATAGACCACATTTGAATTCATCATCACATTTCTTATTGGAAAGGCTCAAGATGAATGTGACATAAAAACCTGAGTCCATTACTGCAGTAACTATAGCTCTATTCTGGTGGGAGAGGAATATTTAATTGCGATCAGACACYAAGGAAGAGACAGATCCAGAAAATTCATATTTGAATTGACTTTTTAAATTAACCCAAAGTTTGGGGCTTACAGGTCAGGCCACGTCTGGTAAGTACACAGTTAAAGTTTTCAGATGTCTTTATGCCCCCTTTTCCCATGACTTAGGAGCACCTTCATCARTACCTAGGATGGCCAAAATAGACATACGCTGCATAAGACTTTATCTGTAACATCTCAGTTTAATGTATGTGCTCTAAAGTCGTTTTCTTTGATAGTATCTGTACCATAGTTCATTTCAGCTCTGAAGGGAAAAGCCAGTGTGATTTCTGGTTTTAATAAGAAAGGCCATAAAACATTCAGATATAAACTATTAAAGCTAACTTTGCATCCTTAAAATTTGTTTGCCTGTGAGTGGGTCTATAATAGAAAAAAATAGTTATAAATAAAGTCACTTAAACAGTAACAGGATTCTCTGTTTTAACCCAAGCCACTAGCCCAGTTTTCAGCAGCTTACATATTCTTTCACATAGAAAGGAGGCACAGTGATAATGGAGATGAGTATCAATCATGTGGCCCTGCTTATTTCTAAAGAATCATTTTAAAATCTTGTTTTCTAAGCACAGGAGGGACCAACGAAAAGGAAGATTTTAATTTGCTCTTTCAGCCAGACTTCTGTCAAGCAGCGCTTGTCCCAAATACCACCACTTGAACTTTTGGAGATGCCTAAAGTTATGCATACTGTTGCATTCATGTTAAGTTCTGATTACCTGCCGTGACTTTAAGTCCATTTCTGTCTTCTATCCCCTTCTTGGATTAATGGGCACCTTTCCCTAAAACAAGTGCTCAGCAAAGCCTTCCAATAACACAGTTTTAAATCTTGGGAAATTTCATATGTGCTTTTGTTTTAGGCATTGTCATACACAGGCATTTTCTTTTGAGGCTCCTATTGTTTCTTAAAATAATGAAAAATGAGTGTCAATGGCTCTGGTTTCAGTAAAATTTTCAGAAAAGCAAACCATGGTCCACAAGACAAATTCTAAAAGAATCACAGGACCTCCACTTGTTTCAGCACCTTTGCTGTAAGGGGCAAGCGCAGTCCCTTGATATTCATTGTCCTTAGAAGTAAAAGTATSGCAATTTGAGCCAAAAAACAGTAATCAAAAGCCAGGCACACCACCTGTCAGTGGCATCAGCATTGCTGAGTTGGGTTAACTGGACTACCTTTCACAGGAGTCTACCGTACTGAGCTGTCAGCAGCTGGCCAGTTCATTGTTCCCTAACGCCTAATCCCAACAGGCAGCTGTTTCACTTTCATTCATGTGACGCTCTACTCCAATACACCATACAATTTGTATGGACTTTACTGTCACTACTGAAATGTTCTATTATGCGTTGTGGCTCCCTGATGTGTCTAATTGTGTTGCATTGTCAGTTTTATGAAATCTACTGCAAAAAGCACTTTATTCTTCTGTCTTTTATGTGATGTTGTGCTTTTCTTTCTTGTATTAAGTGTTTKTTAGTTTTCTATTAGATGTTTTCTACTTTAATTAGATGTTTGCAAGTCTTCTGGCTTTAAGCTATGTAGGCTATAATCAAGCTGCAATGCTTGATTTTGACATATTTTTCTGTCAAATATCTAGMACGTGCTTGAGTAGTTTTGGGAGAGTGCATGTAACTAAACTGTAGAAATACAATATGCTAATAGCTTCCAAACAGAAAAGACATACTCAAATGGTCATGAATTTAAAATATTTTTTCCAGACTTTTCTCTTTTTTTGAAAATAATTATTCTCAAAGTAAATTTAACATGGATTACATCAGTAGATACATAAGAGTCTACTTTACAAACACTTATTCGATAATGATATCTATGATATAAATTTCCAAACCTTAAATAGGTATGCATTTATGCTTTTTTCATCTTTCTCCACATACTTAAAAGGCCTAGTTATGTCCAGTTATCATAGTTTTAGGCATATTGTTTTCCTGTACCTTAAATGATTTAATCATCTGATCACACTGAGAATTTTTTCATAGACTTTCCTGGGTAGGTATTCTTTATATACTCTGACATATTTTTTCAGTGTAACATGCACAGTAAAATGTAAGAGCATTCATACAAAACTTTGACTCTCTTCTAGCTTTTTTTCTTTAATAACACCCTTTATACCAATGTGAGAAAATGTCACTTTAAATCAGAAAATACACATGGATCTAAAAGTCATGAGACAAGAAGGCACTACATATTAACATCAACATAGGAACATTGCTACATTTGAAAAAGTTCTTTTATTTTTAAGGCAATGCATTATAAGAAAAGAGAAGCTCAGGTATTTTAAAGATGTGTGGAAGAAATACCTAGAAGAAAACAGGGAGGAAAAAAAGTCAATGGCATTTAAAATATGAAATGTATTTTACTGCCAGCAGAAAGATTAGCTGTGACAGGGACATCTAAGTACATCATGAAGAGCTGCATGTAAAGARCTGTACGTGGAGAATCATTAGAAATGCATGAGGACATCTTCTGTTGATCCAACAAAACCTATGAAGAATGCTTTAATATGTCTTCTTCTGTAATGTTTCAGGATTGTCAACTCATGAATTTTTTGTAGCTCTCACAGTATTCTATGTTTTTTTTAAAGCCCAAACTCCTTTTGTCAGATAATTGTTTATAAAAGAATCTGAAGTGTCATACTTTAAAAGTTTATCTTCTTCAGGTTTGCTAAGAAAAGACTGTAGGTGCATAAATTCTGAGAGTTTAAAACCAAAATAGTGAAGAAACTTCACCTTCAAATTATTACTATTTAAAACTCATTTTAAAATCACGAATCTTTGGTGTTTGAGTCATATTTTTTTAATGTTCAGAGATGGTAACATTTCATCTATTGGTATATAAATCTACTAATATACACATCCACATACACAATCTTCTGAAGAACATTCTCACAACACACGGTATCTATGGAAATCTGACTCACTTCAAAGAATAAACAACCTTCCCACGTTATACAATGCAATTTAGGTTGCACTGAAACCCTCTTAAAAATCAGGAGCCATGCTATGTTCACAGTTTCAACCTAAACCAGCCAATTTAGATGCACAATCAAACACAGAGGAAGAAAGGGAGTTACATGTTACCTTTGACATGACTGCTCTTTCAGAATTAAAGTATTCATTTAAAAGGCTTTGAAACAACTTATCAGTGGGATATCCCACACTTTTTAAAAGTTTTGGAAGCCCAAAACATTCTGTAAGAATTTAGTTTCTTCTATCTCTCCCTTCAACTGTCTGCATCTATATATCCTGTCGGCTTGTTTTTAAATGGGTTGCTTTTTAGAATTCCTTAGAGAAGCAAGAATTGTTTCCACGGTATTTCCAAGAAGGATAACAGAAGGCTTTGTGACTCTCCCCAAAAGATCACTGAGGATCTGCTGTAGACACAGATTTAAATCATCTAGCAGAAAGGGCAGGGATAGGCACACAGAATCTGTAATCAGTTAACATAAGCCATCCATCTCATTCTGAGCAAAGGAGTGGAAGGATGAAACCACTCTCCTGGCTTGCTGGGCAGTGAATGCAATGAAAAAAGTAATGYGGGCATTAAGCCTTTCCTTCTGGAGTTCTCAGCTGCATGCAGGAAACCAAGAGAACATGGCTTAGCAACTCAGTTGCAACAGGATTATAAYGCCAGGCAGCTTGCAAAAGAGCCATAAGGTATCTGAAAGCAGGGAGAAACATGTCTTCTGTACATTCATGGCCTTTGTCTCTATTCTTTGACTGAAATCACATTTCCATAGTAGATGTAGCTGAAACAGAAGTCCTAATGCTCTAGGAGCTCACTGGTCAGGGGATTTCCAGAGGGCTTTCAGGTCTGGTCCATACTATAGGGTTCAACTTCCATACAAAGGCCAGAGTCATGTAACACCTATCATTTCCTCACAAGTGCTATCTCAGAGAAAAAGTCTTGCAATCAGTCTTTTTTGTATTTTCATAAACTGCCAACTTTTTTCTGCCTGGAGCAGAGCCTGGCCTCTTGAAAGCAGATCCATGCTCTACAGGAGATCAATTTCAACTGCAGAGATGAGAGATCCACTTCTGTTTTGGATGGCAGAGAATCAGATTTGAAGGGACAGGAAACACTGCATATGACAGTCAGATCTCGTTGTTGGGATATGCAAAATTTATTTAAACATCCACTCCCCCTACCTTTGGGAAAGGTGTGGACAAAGGTACTGAGATGGACTCATGGAGAAGAATAGCTGGTGTAGTGAAATAGCTCAACATGAAGTATTAGGGAAGAGTCTGACCTATGTAGCACAAACAGAGGAGAGCAAATACATTTTAGGGTTTTCCTATGGTGAGGTTTGCAGAATGGTCACCTATTAGAAGGGCAACTTCCACATGGGGTTAAAATCGTCAAAGGAGAGATAGTCCAAAATGTTCATGTTTAGGTGAAAAGGGAGGCCATTAAAAATCCTTTAATCTGAGAGGATCTGTCCGTCTTTGAACTTAAGTTGACCAGACCATTGCAACCCTCAAATACAGTAGCACTAGTATGTTTTTTGCTGAATATTCCTGTGTTAGAGAYTGGTTATTCTAAAATATCACTGAAATAAATACATTTAGCAGCCTTACAGTATCAAGCAGGAACCTTGCCTTTCTCAGCCAGCACTGTCCCCAAATTCCAGAATAATCTGTCAGGATCATCTCACAGAGTCTTTTCTCTTTTTTAAATCCTTTCAGGTTTTTGGGCAGATGGATGCAGTTTGGCAAAGAGTTATTAGATTTTCTTAAAAAACAGTTGAAAAGAACTATAGACACCAATGTTTTTCACAAAGTATCATTARAGGTATCATTAAAGTGTTTGCAGAGACACTACAGAGACAATCCAATTTTATGGACAGCCTAATTCTATCGCTGACAAATTCATTTGAATCTAAATATTTTTTACTGCCTGCCTAAATACTTAGCCATAYGTGATTTAAAATTATGCCCATCATTGATTTTGCCTTTTCTCCTTTTGCACAAAAAATRAAAATCAACAAAAATTAATGACGTTTTTCAATCTTCATGGAGAAATGAGAGTGAGTGATCTACAGATGTTGCTGACAGTTACCATGGTTATAAAACGTGTTTTCTTTCATCAAACTCATTGTATATTTTCTAGTGTAAGACAACAAGAGATAATTTTACTATATCTATAAAGTCCACAGCTTGATAAGAGAGGAAAGACAGTACATAATTAATAGTTTATATTACACTCAGGACAGTAAAATTCTGTTAGATTTAAAGGATTTCATGACATAGTCCAAATATTTAATATTCGGTATGMTCATCCATCAAAAGATCTATGTCGGATTAAAATAAAATATCTATCAATACGGATAGCAGATGAAKTTCTAAAGATTAAGCACGGGAAGAGAGGAAAACAAAACAAAGCAAAAGCAGTGCAGCAAGTAACAATTGTACAAACCATCTCCAGCCAATAAACTGTCAGCTTCTTTATCAAACTCAGTTTGAGAAGCTGAGGAATTAGCTTCAGGAATAGCTTTGTATCATCATTATTTATCAGATAAATATCTATTCTTGTTCTAGAAAATATACTGCAAAATAGCCAAATGGGAGTCAAGAAAAATCAGAATTAAAAAATATCTATGTAACCCATACTATATTAAGAAACACAAAACTCCATTAAAAAAAAAAAAAAAAAAAAAGAAAAAGTGAGATTTTTCTCCTGGCAAGTTCCAGAAAGAATATAATCACTTTAAACAAATAATGGGGGGAAAGCTCTATGCTGATCTCTGTTGCCTTTTAGCACTATACTATGGGGCTCGTGTCAGAAATATTTTGTGTATCAAAAATACTTTTTTCAGCTCTCAGTGGTAGACTAAATACTGTGTCAAAGAAAGTCACAAGAAGTTTRTATAATATTGCCTCTACTCAATCTAATCCCTCCACATAGACGTAAGATTCCCACCAAAATCTCAAGTGTCTGCTTTCAACATTGTTTATCAGAATCTTTGTTCTCCAGTAAAGTGTTTCCTTTCATTAAGTCACATTACAGACTCATCATTTCCACCTTTTTCAGCTGAGCATCTATCAGTACCCACATTTCAGTTTTCCTCCAGTGCCTCTACTTGCCTTTCAACTTGCATTATCATTATTAGAAACACTTCCATATTTTTGCTTTCATCTTTTCCTTTAAGGAGCTGAAGGATGACAAAACAGTTTTCAAAGGGAGCTGGGTCAGGAGCATAAGAAATTTCTGATGAGATTTTTCCATCACACAAAACAGAGCAAAGCAGGAAACAAGAGGAAACAAACTAAATCAGTGTGAAATTAATATTTTTTTCCTTTCACAAACTRTTTTCTGAGAAAACACAACTTTTTATGGAGCCCGGTGAGCAATTTGGGAAATATTTTGAAGAAAAAATCTACAGTACCTCCATGCTTCCAATGATAATTATATTGATTGTAAACTTCTGGGACAGAGAATATATATTCCTATATACCCTATTTAGCCTCTTGAATAGTTCTTATTTTCACAAAGGTGTCTTGAGAAGATCTTACTAAAACTGAGTAACTTCTACTTCCTACCAATAAGGCCAATAATATTGTTCCTATGTCGAAACGTATTTGTAAAACTTGTCAATTTCTATCTCTGGCTATAATGAAAATGAAAGAAGAAAAGAAAACCTATAAACACTGAGCACACAAAGCAAAAAATATCCTTTTTCATGAGTCCTGTATAAACATGTTTTGTCAACTGTTTCACCAATTACAGCAGAGCTGTAAATCTACCAGTATGTGCTAGCTTCCAGAATCTCTTCATTTTGCTCACAGCATCAAAGTGAGGAGCCAGAGATAATTCTTTTTTTAACATCACTGTTTATCTCAAGTAACATCTTTGCTACTCACAAAGTTGAGGAAATAATCTGCCTTTTTCAAAGAAAAAAAAATCTGCTTTATAAACATTAAAAATAAAATGTTGGAAAATGGCAGATCAGTTAATTAAATCAAGAGCCAATAGAAAAATACATGCACGGGAAAGTTTCCAAGGACAGATCTTCTCCACAGAGAGCTAAGGGGTGTAAATGGACGTAAACGGGGTCTCCCAAATCGGATTTGTCTACTTCAAGACCTGTCCCAGAACATTTAAGGCATCTGTAGTGCGAGGCCAAAGGTTGAGAAGCAGGTTTAGGGGTTTCAGATGTGGACTTCCAGATTTATGTTTTACGTGGGTTCCATTTTAGATAACTTCAGCCTCTTTATTTTTCTGTATCTGCCCCAAAATAGAAAATAGTTCAGCACTACATTAACTACATTGCAGGTGCTTCTTGATTTTGAAATGTCTATGAGTAACTTGAGATACAAACCCTAATTCAAAACACCAGAACTATTACATGATAACAACTTTAGGCACTCTCCAGTTCRAAGAGATTGTATTCAGTATTCAATATGATATGAGAAAAAATAAATTCAATATAGGGTGTAATAAGTAGCACATATAGGTTGCATGTTTTACACTCATAGTTCTCTTGAAGACAATGGAGCTGATTCCTTAGGTCACTTAAAGACAACGGTCTTCTTTGAATTTTAATTATAGCATATGTATTTATGGAAATTCTCCTAATTCTCCATCTATCCCAGCATTAGGGTCTTGATTATCTACATGAAAATTACATCTGTGTCTTCAGTCATTTTTAYGATGGTTATTGTCAAATATACAACAGCTATTAGATAATATACAGAAAAAAGAAATTAGTATATCAACAGAGTAGATTTTCAAGAAGTTAGATAAAAAGGGGGAGAAAAAGTAATAGTAACTACATATAAATAGGCTCCGTAAGAATGAAAGAACAGTCTTCCTGGGGTCAAAACAATGGTCCATCTAGGCTAATGTCCTGCCTCTGACTGTGGCCAGGAAAGATGCTTATGGTAAAACTATAAGAAAATGGGGCAAGAATAAGGTGATACTTCTCTCCCATAAATCCTCCAAAATGCCGGTACCCTGATGTTTAGGAAGTTCCTATGCAAGCAGTTGCATTTGCATCATGGATTTAATATCTCCTGCAGATTTTTTCCCCAAGAATTTTTAACTCACTCATATTTGTGGAAAGCAGAACATCCTATGAAAATGAAATTTATGGTTTAATTTTGAATTGTATCAAATCCGTTTGCTTAATTATATATTTCCTGATTTCATRTCTCTGTATTATACCTCACTTCAGTCAATCATTTTCTACTCTGAACATTTCAGACCATCCTTTGAAACCCTTTTCTGACATCTTTGCTGAGATTTTGACACCTTTGCTACAGGCTTGGGGAAGTGTGGATTCTATGATTTTATGATCTAYGAGAAGAAAGGATCAGGACTGTATGCAGCATTCAGGTGATAGGTGTACTGTATAACTATTCAGTGTCATAATTTGGTTTTCCATTTTACTGTTTACCCCCTTTTTACAATTTCCAATTTTATTTTTGATCTGCATTTGACCATCGGATATGTAAAATGTGGGCCTTCTCTGAAATGAAACGGGAGATGTGGTTACCTGGGATATGGAGAAGGCAGAGGTACTCAAAGACTTTTTGCCTCGGTCTTCAGCAGCAAGTGCTCAAGCCTCACCGCCCAAGCCACAGAAGGCAAAGGCAGGGACTGGGAGAGCGAGGAACCGCYCACTGTAGGATAAGATCAGGTTCGAGACCATCTGAAGGCACACAAGTCCAYGGGACCTGATGAGGTTCCATGTGCAGGTCCTGAGGGAACTGGCAGATGAAGTTGCTAAGCCACTAGCCATCGTATTTGAGAAGTCATTGCAGTCCGGTGAAGTTCCTGCTGACTGGAAAAGGGGAAACATAATCCCCATTTTTAAAAAGGGAAAAAAGGAAGACCCAGGGAACTACAGGCCAGTCAGGCTCACCTCTGTGCCTGGGAAGATCATGGAA
>JASVER010000054.1:311140-323772 GCA_030449065.1 Oceanodroma leucorhoa | reverse complement strand
GAATATTTAAATAATTGAAGATGTTTATATTTAAGAAATATAGGGATATTGCTTAATATTATATCCCTTACATTCGTTGCATTCTTTAAATTCCTTATTTTTTTATTTAAGGAATAATAAGAAAAAATAAATATCTTCCATTCTCAAGTATGGTAGATATGGTACTTGCTACCTGATTGGTAAGATATTTATTTGGGTAATGAGGCACTTAAGTTTCAGTCTCTGCCCCAGTGAAGGTTTAGATTTTGCCAAGGGAAAAAAAAACATCAAGCAATCAAATCTCCCCGGGAAAATATCAATGRCAGAATTTAGGCTGAAGCAAGTGATGTCTGGTGACAAAGCAGTCTCTGCTGAAGACATTTGGCAGTGGCGCAATCTTCCAGACGCAGTAAAGCAATCTGTATATCTGACTATCTTCAGGGAATGTTTTTCTTTTTCCTCTTTTTAAGCATAGAAGGGCAGAGGGGGAATGAAGAAACAGAATAGGGGAGGTACTGGCTATAGCTGACATGGATTTTTGTCTACCTGCTTTTCTAAAGGAAAAAAACACTTTYTCTTCCTAAGCAAAATTCTCACCCTTTGGATGAATAAGTCAKATATCTCTAATAAATGTCTGACTTATAGATCCCCTTATATCAGTAGCATAGTTAGATTGTTCTGGAAATACTGATCATGTAATCACATTAAATTAAAAAAAAAAAAAAAGGAGAAAAAGAGGCCCATATGTATTTATAAAGTTGAAATTTTTTAATTTTATTTTTCTTCAGATTTAACACTAAAARAGCACTCATATACATTTTTTGAGTGTTTGACAATAATTATGCTCTTAATAGTAACAGCACACATACATTACTATTCAGAACACAGTAATGTTGTTGACCAACAACCTTAAATACTCAAAGGCAGACAACAGCTTTCCTCAAGTTATCATATGGAGAAAAAAGAAGAGCTCAAAGAAGCTTTCCACTTTTTACCTTGAGGGACAAAATTTCATCCTTTTCCCAAGGAACTATTAGACAACTAGATCTTGCAATACTTCTGGACGACCGTCAAATTCAGRTTATTTCCAAAAAAAGTAGAGAAGAAATTCCAGATTCTCAAGAGATACAGAGATTTCTTCCCCAGTAATCCATCTGTTCTACACTGTGTGTGACCTAGATCAAATACCTACAATGGCCTGGAAACTTTTTGACATGGAAGTGTGTTTTCTCAGCTAAGCAGTTCTTGGGATTCTATAAATTGTAATCAGTGTTTTAAATGATCATTACAGAGGCTGCTGTAGATATTGCAAGGTATCTACMAAACTGAAACAAGGGTGCAGAAATCATTCTACACAATAAAAAAAAACAGTAAAACAAAAACAGTGTGAGAGGCAAAAAAAAAAAAAAAAGATGGTAATTCAGTACGCAAAAAAGTAATACAGTCCCWTTAAAAGGCAGTAGTAAGAATCAGCGAAGATTGGCCTTATGATGCCATAGGTTTCAGAATAGTTTTTCTGAGCCTCAGGATATTTCAAATTTGGAAAAACTAACATAATAAGATAAATGAAATGTGATTAAAATATCAACAGTGAAATTAATAAAGCCTCAGTGTCGGCTAGTTGTTTTTTTCTTTCTTAGGGAAAGACTTATTTCTTTAATTAATCTCGTAATTTACACTTTGTCAAGCACATGACTAATATCACTACTCTTGTTATCAAATATATCTCCAATTTATAATACAGATATATGTTGGGCAGGTTATGGATATTTTAACAGAACTACTAACAACAAACATATACCATTGAGGTTAGGGTGAGTATTTCGAATGTGTAAACTCAGAGGAATCAAAGCACCTAAACAAGCTTGAGCACTGGACCTGTTCTTTTTTAATTGTATGAGTTATGAACATAAGGAAACATTTGTACAGCGCTTAAAATAGTCAAACTTTTAATAACTATACATGTGCTTAAACTAAGTTGTTCTGATCAGCTACTTTTATATAAATTTACAAAGGTCAGTGAGAATTGCACCTGTCTGATGACTTCTTTTTTTACCATTTATCTACACCATTGTTGGCTTTTGCTATTTACAGTGCAAGATCACTGAGCCTTCATTTTATTATGTGCTTTACAGAACATAAATAAAAATAATCAAATCATTATTTTATGATAGTTTATATCCCAAGCAAGCACAGTAGTCTTTAGCAGAAATAGCTGTACAGATTCTGTGAAGAGGTTATACCATATGGACTGAAGGGAAATTTGTTACTCTTGCAATAAACTCAGAACAATGACATGAAAACAGATTTATCATTTTGAAGTAAGATCAAGGACAGCTCTATGGAGAATTTTTTTTCCCCTTAGCAGTGCATAACGAAAAGGATTTGCATTGTGTGAGTGCATAAAATATCTCTACAAATCAGCTTAAGTGCAGATCTCCATATAAGTCACAAACAAAATAGAGGTTAAGAATATACTGTGAAAACTTTTTAGGCTTTGACCCACAAAAGGTATCTGACCTTTTGCCAGCCTTTAGAAATGAATCATTATGTAATCCTGTAATTACTTTACCAGAATGATGTCATTCAGCAAAGTGTTGACACATGACCATATTTAACTTTCAACAGACTTATCACTATGCAGTTTTTGCCTTTTCTTTTTTTTTTTTTTCTCACTTACCTTGATAAAGCATAAGAGTAAAATGTTAACATGAGTCTTGAAAGTTCAATTTCCACCTTGTATAATGCATTTGGCTCAGAAATGACATATACTTGGCAGTATTCTACTTCATCAGTGTTAATCATATTTTCTTTCAGCTTATCTTCAAAGATTTCAACTGTCTTATACATTCAGTACTTCTAGTTTCAAAGTCWTTTTTTATTTTCTTATCTTTTTTTAAGTTCTTCATTGTTGGTTATTTAATTTTTTTAATGTTGTTAAACAGGATTTTAGAAGGCATCTCCCAAAAGAAATCTAAACCATATAATATAGAGTTCACCTTCAAAGCATATTAGATCACCCTGTAATTTTTGTTGCAGAACATAAAAATGTAGGGGCAAAATGGCTAAATTGTATTTCAATCAGGATTCATGTGGCAGAGTCAAAAAAGTCCATCATCATTACCACAAGAATAGTTAGCAAACCAATGAGGAATTCAGAAAGGTAATTTTTAGAGGATGTATTTTTTGAAGGACTGTACAACAACCAGTACAATGCAGAACAATTTTGATCTCACTCAGGATTCTGTGGGACATTAACTGCCTTTAGTTTTATGATGTGATGTATGATAGTCAGAAATACAGTACACAGAAATTCTTAAATGTCAATGTATACAGCACTTTGTAAACAAGAAACACAGCCAGGAAGTCTGATTTTTTTCTGGAAACAATCCCCAGGCTTAAAAGACTGACAAGGGAGAGCTGCCATCTTCTGTCTGAATTGTAACCACTACAAAGAAGGCATATTTTTTTGTAAGTAAGACCCCATTGAATTCCAGATTTAAAGGTGCCTAGTCCTTATGCAATTTGTGAAAAATAGATACAGAACAGAGGGATATTTTCTTCACATTAGAAAATAACAAGAAGTGAACCACATATGATCAGAAGATACACAAATACACATAGCCAAAGCAGCAATATTTCACTCCTGGCATTCCAAACAATAATTTGGCATGAGTTTATCAGAAATGTATGTTTGAAATATATACCTTTTATGCTTACCACAGCTGGCCCAGGATGTCCTGCTTTTCAGCAAAATACTGTTGATTCAGGAGTAACATACAGATTTGACTCAACCACTTCCCTGGGCAGCCTGTTCCAATGCCTGACTACCCTTTCGGTGAAGAAATTTTTCCTAATATCCAATCTAAACCTCCCCTGGCACAACTCGAGGCCATTTCCTCTCGTCCTATCGCTTGTTACTTGGGAGAAGAGNCCAATGCCTGACTACCCTTTCGGTGAAGAAATTTTTCCTAATATCCAATCTAAACCTCCCCTGGCACAACTCGAGGCCATTTCCTCTCGTCCTATCGCTTGTTACTTGGGAGAAGAGACCACCAACACCCGCCTCTCTACAGCCTCCCTTCAGGTAGTTGTAGAGAGTGATGAGGTCTCCCCTCAGCCTCCTTTTCTCCAGGCTAAGCAACCCCAGCTCCCTCAGCTGCTCCTAAGACTTGTTCTCCAGACCCTTCACCAGCTTTGTTGCCCTTCTCTGGACACGSTCCAGCACCTCAATGTCTTTCCTGTARTGAGGGCCCCAAAACTGAACACAGTATTYGAGGCGCAGCCTCACCAGTGCCGAGTACMGGGCAATGTCACAAAGTGATCTGAGTCCTGCAGCAAACATCACAGACTGTAAATAACATGGAACACATTTGTGTAATAGGTAGTTTATGAAGCATAACTGAAACTCTTAATTGTTCTGGAGCTAAAAATCAAAAATTTGATCTTGCTTCTGGAGAGAGGGAGGGGCCATGTCCATCCATTCATTTGTACAACACTTGGCAGACTGGCCCTCCAAGCAAATAACAGGGTTTCAGTGCTGCTGACATGCACATCTGATCTTGTCAGCAGARGGTATGAGGTGGCATGGTAAACTTCAATGTTAAGATTCTTAAAAATACTGAAAAAGCTTCTTAAAAATACAAAAAATATATCACATGTAAGAGATTAAAGAGTTCATTTCCCAAATGAACAAGGCTTTCTGTGGCACTTTATCCCTGCACTATCCTTCCATATTGGAAATGTAGCCACCTGTTCAGGAGCCACCATTTTGCTGTGGTTGTATTACAATCAACAGCTTTGTCAGCCCATAMGGAGTTGTATTCCCATAAGGAGTGGCCATAAGGAGTTGTATTCAAAATTTATGGCACCCCAAAGTTTGACGAACATAAAAGCAATCACTTCAGGTCAGGCCAAAAATCCATCTTGCCCAGTATCCTGTCACTGAAAGAGGCCTGTTGCATGTTGAATGCCTGTTGAATGTGTAAGGACAGAGCTGACGTACATGATACTGTCCCAGAACGTACACTTATCCATTTTCCAATGAACTGGTCCTCTCATGGAACTACCTGGTTTCTCTTATGTTGACTTATGTTGTCTTATGTTATAATTTCTTGTAGAAAATTCCTAAGGAAAATCATAGAAAGGACTGACCTGGTATATATTACTTCATTAAAAAAGATATGTGAATTGAAATCTGATTTCAGGGTTATAGCTTTCTTCCACAAAACAAAAAAACAAAACAAAAGAACATTACAGACATTATTTATTTGTGAGTAAAATAATGTTGTCAGAAGCATAAACTTATAGAACTAGTTCTGAAAGTAAGGTAATAATATCTAAGTCTGATTTACCGTTCAAAAAAAATTTGGTTTGAATTTTATTTCAACATTTTCTTTTATTAACCAAAATTAGTACTGAAAAGCAAAGACCACACAGTCCATTTTACATTGCCTACACCTACCACTAAGAGGAATAGAAAAGGTAGATCAGGGACAATAATGACAGAACATGATTTAAGGAAGTACTATGTTTTGCTCACTGTGATTTGTAGGATCTTAGTCATTATTCAGAAAAATGGTAGGTACCTACAAAAATGTCTGTAAATCCCCAAAGTTTCATCTATTTCATAAAGAAATGGTGTGTAGYCAACAGTTCCTAGTGTTTCATTTGTAAATCTTTGGTTAAAATCTTTTAGACGGGAATCTGGCAGTGCAAGTATTATTGTTTGACTTGCATCAATTTTCTCGCTTTTTTCTATTTTTCTTTCTTTTGCATTTAAAAATTTATCAGGGACTTAATTATATCTCACACCCTTGGCACATAAAGGCTGATGAAATCATGGTCATAGATGCTAATTTCGTGTGAGTATGGAGGCATGGGAGCCAAATACCAATTATCAGATAATCGGGATGTAAGACTGAATCTGAGGGAAGGAAACAGAATCCCGGAACACATTCAACACCTGTGCATAATGCAAATAAAAAGGGCAAAATGTGCCCTACTGAAAGTCAGAAGAAAATTCCACTGATACCTGAAATACAAGAAAAGGTAGCAAAGATGTTGAATCTTCCCACTATGGCATTCTGCAATGCTAGTCACCCTGGCGAAACGTACCTACCCCTAAATGGATAGATCCACTTATTCATGAGGTATGAAATATGGTAACAATATCCTTCACAATGCTTTCATAACCCAGTTCAGAAGGATGAACCCAGTTCAGGAGGATGGTGTTTTCAGTGGAAAAGAATATTCTTGCTAATGACCTTACTTGTGAGAAGTGCTCAGGATTGCTCAGTATCGTTATCAAAATTCTTATGGGTGACATTTCCAAGAATGTRCTAAAATCGTAGTATTCATTAGGAAGCTAAAGAAAACAAGATATCCACCACACTTTTGTCATAATCATAATGCTGACTTCTACTGTCTGACACACAGAGAGGATTAGGATTATATTAACAACATTGGCAAAAAAAAAAAGCTATTTTCCCAAATATACATTTTACTCCCATAACCTTTTTCTGTTATAGAATCTCAGGGATCAGAATTYTAATGCAATCTGCCCAACAGTGCACCATTTATGCAGTAATCATATCTCTGTTTTTTGTAACATATGGCTGCATTATGCTTCTTTACCCACAGGTCTGCAAATGTGTTCAGGATCTGCTAACTGACACCGGTATTAGGTGGATAACCCAGAATTTAAAAGACAATTTAATTCATATTCTGCTATGTTCTATTCAGACAAGTCATTATATCAGGTGGTGCCTACTGAATATCATGTAAAATCCACCCTCACACTGCCCAGACAAATAGAAATGTCATGACAAAAATGGAGTTATTAATGAAGTACCATTTACATTAATAGCCCCATTTATATAACATACCAGGCTAAGTTTATCATATTACTTCACTAATTCTCCGCTCTGATCTCATTTGGCAAAGGATATATATATTTTTTAATTTTGACAATTTTTTCTGTCATCAACTCTGTGTGCAGCAAAAAGAAAAAGGGAAGCGTTTGAATGTAGGTGACAGACCAAAGGAGATTTCCTTTGTAATATGTCTTTTTACAATTACACGTACTGTAGTTCTTTTGCCATCATCAAGATATTTTGGACCAAGTTCATTCCAGAAGTGATTGTGCTGATTTCCACTGCGTCACACCTGGGATGAATTTGGCCCTTTGTGTTCTCCTCAACACTCAATTGTCACTTTAAAACTCTGAGCCATTTGTTGGATTAAAAGAGTTCTTTTCCTCACCTCAGAGCTCTTCTAATCCTGTCTGTGACTCTGTTTCTCACTTGTGTGAAACATTACGGCATTCTATTGACTGATGTTCTCTGGGATGCGTGTTATGTAGTAAGTCTATTAATWCCATGGTAATTTTGCATGTTATTGTAATTCCCTTAGCCACATAATGTGTACTTACTTCTTTCTTTGTAACAAATAAAAAAGTTAAATGGTACGTATGTGGATAATATTCAAAGAGTTCAGCTTCGTGCCTCTGTAATCCGTATCTGACCAAAAAAAATTGTGTCCAGCTTCTTTGAACATAACCAAGGAATTATTTCCCCAAAAGCCTACTTAAAAGGACCACATTTACCAGGATTATAAAACAAGCTATTCTTTTGAATTAAAAATCTAAAACTTTTAATCACAGTGTTTCCATTTCAGCTGCTCCCCCTGAAAATGGGCATGTTTCACTATAATTATATYTTATTTGCAAGTCCTTTAAATCCAACCATACAGGCTGAAAAATAGTTACAGCCTTGGTCTAGGTCTATGAAGTAATGCTTCCTCAACCATATTTTTATTGTTTTATGATGGCTTTGAGCCCTTGCCAGCCACGCCTTTCGTGCTCTGTGAACTCTTTTTTGCATCTGTGTCTTAAAATCTGCCAACAGGAAAAGAAGMAAGCCATACATCAAGAGGAACTGAGGAAAACATAACTAAGCAGAGGACACACACAAAAGATCCAGAGAAAGAGGCAGTAATTAGTGATATGTTCTGTCTGATTCCTTTTTCTACCTGACCACTTGTATGATCAAGAGAATGTCTTGGGAAATCCTCCACAGTGAAGTGTTCTCACTGGATGTTCAGGTCTTCATTGTATTTTTCCAAATTCTGTTTTGCCACACATAACATTTCTCACTTTTATATATTTTTTATGAGAAACAGTGTCAGCCAAAAGTATGGAACTATATAAGATAAGTTATATATTAAGGTAAAAAATGAAGAAAAAGTCGTAAATAAAACACAAACAAAAATCCTTTGAAGAATGAATGGCTATTTTAGAGGGCGTGATCTGTATTTCTCTACAGGGCACTAAAAGAAAAAGCGAAAGAAAATCTAAAGTAGTATCTACTCGGTTATTTGTAACGGCCTCAGACCCCAGGATTTTTACTATTTTGCAAAGAATTATGGGATATTTATAACCTCTTTTGCTGGAAGGCATGAGTGTTTCCTATATACTACTTTTCTTTCAGGGATAAGGCTACCATGTGGCTCTGCAATATTTTAGACCTTTGCTGGGAAAGGGAATTCTCTAGTTTGACCTTTCCATGAATCAGTATGAATTCCTCAGGAAATTATAATTGTGAAGGAAACATTACAGTTTCAGGATCCTCTTCTCTCCCAACAAGGCAAGACAGAACAAAAGGTTTGGTCTACAACAGCACAGAATGTCCTACTCTTCACCCCATTAAAAGTTATACTCTAACCATCAGAGACTACTTTGGTTTCTAAAACCTTGGGAMAAGGACTTTTGTTATACCTATACTTCCTCTTTAACTTGTTGCATTCCTCAATATCATGACTATTTGTGCTTAGCAATAATTTAAATAAATCACAACTACTATTTAGCATTAAACAAGTGGTGGAAAACATCTTTATAGTGATGAAGAGTCATCACTATTGGGTTGAGTAGTCGGAAGGTCAAGGGAAGTAATTACTGCCTTATATTTAGCACTTGTAGTCCACATCTGGCTTTMTCTAGTGTTAAGCCCATTGATTTAAAAGAGGGTAGGGTAGCGGACTGGAGCACATGATTTGTCAGCAAAGGCTGAGAAACCTGAATTTGCCTAGACTCAAAAAGGGAAGTCTCAGAGAAGAGCTAATTGCTCTCCTCAACTATCTAATGGTGAGCTACAGGAAAGACAGAGGTAGACCCTTCTCAGAGATGCATCATGAAGAAAAAGAGTTCATGAACATAAGTTGAAGCAAAGTAGTTCTCAAAAAATGCAAGGAAAACAAATTTCATTATGAGAATTCTTAAGCACTGGAATGGAACATGTTGGCCAAGGAGGCTGTGAARTGTACATCTTGAGCTCCAGATCCTGAGGAACCTGATCTAACTGCAAACCCAGCACTGGTTTGAGGAGGAAATTGGATTAGAGGATCTACAAAGGTCCCTTTCAACCTAAAATATTCTATGCTTCCATGAAGTATGAGGACCAACTTTCTAAATAACCCAAGTGGCCATTTTGCTAACATTSTCTTCAAAATGTAGTCTTCCTTCAGCTGTATCACCTAATAATTCAGTTGCACAGCTCTCTTATTTTTCTCACAGTGCACCTCAATACTGCAAAATGTTTTTTTCAGGTCTAGTTTGAAGTTTCTCCCCAGCTTCATCAGTTGATTTTGAAAACTGCATGATGAGCTACAAAAGGGACTCTGGAGTGGAGGTAGTTTTTTCATCAATCCTGCCAGTCAAAGGGAAGGGGTTTGAACGGGCCAGTCAAATCTGGCAAGTCAACAAATGGTTACGGGACTGGTGCCACAGCCAGGGGTTTGGCTACTTAGATCATGGGATTCGCTTTCAGAAACCTTGTCTACTGCGGGCCGATGGGGTCCATCTGTCRGAGAAGGGGAAGAGCATCTTTGGTCATAAGCTTGCCAAGCTGGTGAAGAGGGCTTTAAACTAAAGTTGCCGGGAGAGGGGAACCTCAATCCATCCCACTCCTACCAGTTTGATGCCAGGGCCAGAAATAGGTGCCCAGAGCCTGGAGAAGGATCACAGGTCAGCAGGAGAGCACCTGAAGAGCAGAACAAAGGAACCCGAGCCAGTAAGACAGCTTCATCGGGGGCCCAACTTAAATGCCTCTATGCAAACGCACGTAGCATGGGGAATAAACAAGAGGAGTTAGAGASATGCGCACGCCTGCAGGGCTACGATCTTATTGGCATCACGGAGACATGGTGGGATGGSTCCTATGACTGGAGTGTTGGGATGGGAGGATACAGGCCCTTTAGGAAGGACAGGTAGGGGAGATGAGGACGGGGTGTCACCCTCTCTGTCAGTGACCAGCAGGAGTGCATGGAGCTCTGCCTGGGGATGGATGAGGAGCCAACCGAGAGCTTATGGGTCAGGAATAAAGGGAGGACAGGGACAGGTGACATTACGGTGGGCGTCTGCTACAGGCCATCCGACCAAGAAGACCAAGTGGATGAGGCCCYCTATAGACAGATAGGAGCAGCCTCAYGTTCACAAGCCCCAGTCCTCATGGGGRACCTCAACCACCCCATTGGAGGGACAACACGGCAGGGCATAAGCARTCCAGGAGGTTCCTGGAATAGGTCRATGATAACTTCCTYCTCCAAGTTGTAGAACAGCTGTTTCTTCTGGGATAGAGTTAAATTTCTTCCTAGTGCTGTGTTTTGGATTTAGTATGAAAAGAATGTTAATAACACACTGATGCTGTTAGTTGTTGCTAAGCAGTTTACTAGTCAAGGACTTTTCAGCTTCCCATGCTCTGCCAGGTGCACATAAGCTAGGATGGAGCATAGCCAGGGCAGCTAACCTAACTGGCCACTGGAGTATTCCATACCATATGACGTCATGCTCAGTATATAAATAGGGGGCGTGGTCCAGGAATTAGCSATCGTGGCTTATTTATCAGTCAGCGAGTGGTGAGCAATTGAATTGTGCATCACTCATTTTGTATATTCTACCATTATTATTATTACTATTATTATTACTATTCCTTCCTTTTCTGTTCTATTAAACTGTCTTTATCTGAGTMCACAAATTTTACTTTTTTTCCCGATTCTCTCCCCCATCCCACGGTGGGGGCAGGGGAGTGAGCRAGCAGCTGTGTGTTGTTTGGCTGTCTGCAGGGTTACACCACAACAGCAGCCAATGAGGAGAGGTGCTATGCTGGACCTCGTTCTCACCAACAAGGAGGGGCTGGTGAGGAATGTGAAGCTCAAGGGCAGTCTTGGCTGCAGTGACCATGAAAGAGTGGAGTTCAAGATCCTTAGGGCACTGAGGAGGGYGCACAGCAAGCTCACTACCCTGGACTTCAGGAGAGMAGACTGGCCTCTTCAGGGATCTGCTTGGTAGAGTGCCACGGGACAAAGCTCTGGAGGGAAAAGAGGCCCAAGAAAGCTGGTTAATATTCAAGGATCACCTCCTCCAAGCTCAGGAGCGATGCATTGCAACAAAGAGGAAGTCAGGAAAARAAGCCAGGAGGCCTGCATGGATGAACAAAGAGCTCCTGGACAAACTCAAACAGAAAAAGGAAGCCTACAGAGGGTGGAAGCAAGGACAGGTAGCCTGGGAGGAATACAGAGAAATTGTCCAAGCAGCCAGGGATCAGCTTAGGAAAGCTAAAGCCCTGACAGAATTAAATCTGGCCAGGGACATCAAGGTCAACAAGGAAAGCTCCTACAGGTACGTCGGGGATTAAAGGAAAACCAGGGAAAATGTGGGCCCTCTCCAGAATGAAATGGGAGACCTGGTTACCTGGGATATGGAGAAGGCAGAGGTACTCAAAGATGTTTTTGCCTCAGTCTTCACCAGCAAGTGCTCGAGCCTCACCGCCCAAGCCGCAGAAGGCAAAGGCAGGGACTGGGAGAGCGAGGAACCGCCCACTGTAGGAGAAGATCAGGTTCGAGACCATCTGAGGAACCTGAATCACAGAATCATAGAATCATAGAATCATTAAGGTTGGAAAAGACCTCTAAGATCATCGAGTCCAACCATCAACCCAGTACCCATGCCCACTAAACCACGTCCTGAAGCACCACATCCACACGTTTTTTGAACACCTCCAGGGATGGTGACTTCACCACTTCCCTGGGCAGCCTGTTCCAATGCCTGACTACCCTTTCAGTGAAAAAATTTTTCCTAATATCCAATCTAAACCTCCCCTGGTGCAACTTGAGGCCATTTCCTCTCAACCTATCACTTGTTACGTGGGAGAAGAGACCAGCACCCGTCTCTCTACAGCCTCCTTTCAGGTAGTYGTAGAGAGCGATAAGGTCTCCCCTCAGCCTCCTCTTCTCCAGGCTAAACAATCCCAGCTCCCTCAGTCGCTCCTCATAAGACCTGTTCTCTAGACCCTTCACCAGCTTCATTGCCCTTCTCTGGACACGCTCCAGCACCTCAATGTCCTTCTTGTAGTGAGGGGTAGTGAAGACGCACAAGTCCATGGGACCTGATGAGGTTCCATGTGCAGGTCCTGAGGGAACTGGCAGAAGAAGTTGCTAAGCCACTAGCCATCGTATTTGAGAAGTCGTGGCAGTCCGGTGAAGTTCCTGCTGACTGGAAAAGGGGAAACATAATCCCCATTTTTAAAAAGGGAAAAAAGGAAGACCCAGGGAACTACAGGCCAGTCAGGCTCACCTCTGTGCCTGGGAAGATCATGGAA